>PVJC01010202.1:30456-44324 GCA_004026665.1 Murina feae
TTCTCTGTGTTTCCTGGACTTGTAAGTCTATTTCTTTCACCAGGTAGGGGAAGTTTTCTGTCATTATTTCTTCAAATAGGTTTTCAATATCCTGCTCTCACTCTTCTTCTGGTACCCCTATAATTCTGATGTTGGTATGCTTAAAGTTGTCCCAGATGCCCCTTACACTATCTTCACACTTCTGGATTCTTTTTTCTTTTTCTCTTCTAGTTGGGTGCCTTTTGCTTTTTCATGTTTCAAATCTTTGACTTGATTCTTGCAAACCTGTAGTCTGCTGTTGGATCTCCGTATAATATTCTTTATTTCAGTCAGTGTATGCTTAGATTTATTGAGGATCTCACTAAGTTTACTGGTGGATTCTAGAAAATTCTTGATAAACCTTAAAACTGTAGTTCTGAACTCTATATCCAGTAGTTTGCTTTCCTCTATTTCTGTCATTTGTGACCTGTTTCTTTGTCTGCACATTTTGGCTGCTTCCCTGCATTGATAGAGTGGCTTTCTGTGCTAGATGTCCTATAGGGCCCAGTGATTCAGCCTCCCTAATCAGGTCAATTTTTTAACAGTATCAGAAAGCTCATGGGTAGATTAATTTTTACTGAAGTGAATAGAAATATAGTAAGTTCATGTCCAGTGTCATCAGGATGTAAGGTTTTCAGATAAGTGATTTTTTTTAGAAAATATAGCATATAATTTTAAATACTAAGATTTTAATGAAGATAGCCTTTTTATTGAGCATATGCAGCTTAATTTCTTTATTTTCTATCTAGGTTTGTCATGATGTCTTATAGAATCTGTAGCTGTGCTTGCCTCTTGCCCCCCTCCCCTTTGTAAATTTGTGTTTTTTAATTTTTATTATTTTAAAGATTATTTAGGATAATGCCAAATGTAGAAATATATATATATATGTAATAAGAATACCCTTTTTAAGAGTCATGGTCTTTGTTGGTATATATTTTGGCTCTTTAGAAAGTCTTTTTAAACCTTACCTGTTTCCTCCCCCACTCCACTTCCCTTTAGTTTTAATTGCTGGATGGAATAATTTTGGAAAATTGAGCTTTTTAAAAATTTTCTTATGATATTGTAGATTTACTTTTATTCCATGTAATAGGGGAAACTGTTATTTGCTATATATATAGTATTGGAGTTAAATAGTTGCCACTTAAATCAAGAAGTATTTACTTTTTGTGTGAAAACTATGTGGATTATATTTTTATATTTTGTTTTAGCAGCTTAAGTGCCATTTATAAATGTTATTAAGAGGTATATATGTTTTGAATTTGAATACATTGTTATATGTAATTTTCCATGCTTAAAATATTAAATAATTGGTTCCAATTGATTTAGTATATGTTTGAAATATTGGGTTATTAAGCTAGAAAGTTTTAAGTGGTATATAATTAAAAGTTGTATTGCAATGTATTTTAATATTTAAATTAGTTTCACAAACTAATATTTTGATGACTTTCATTTAATTTTCAAAATTTAGTTTTAAATTTAAATATATAAGTTCTACTAGGTTATCAAGTACTAACCAGGCCAGACCCTGCTTAGCTTACAAAATCAAATGAGATTGAGCACATTCTGGGTGGTATGGAAGTAGACATCCTATTAGGTTATCAGAGTTGAATGTTTTAGAAGATAATTGCTATTTTGTTTTAAACATGATAGCTAAGTATTAGTTTTTTAAAAGATCAGACTTTCTAGTGGAGTTTACCTGTGGTTTCACTAGTTGACAAACAGAATGTACTTTATAATTTTAGCACACTTTGGTGAAGAAAGGAGAGGGACCTGTACTTTTATTGAGTAAATTATGTATGTAAATGAATTTTAAATATAATATATATTATTTTGCCAGGAGGTGACAATAATTAACTATAAAGGTTCAAATACAATATTCAATATTATAATTAAAGTAGCGCCTATGATATTTTACTTTTTAAAATATTTGAAATATTTTTGAATTTTTAATAGGATCATACTTTTAAAAAAATCTTTAAAAGATATAGCCTCTTTTTGGGTAACCCCAAAATAGACATGGAGGAGGGGATCAAGTTTGTCCTATCTTATTTTATGATAAAGTTTTTTATATACAGGTCTGTACTAGACATGTGTTTCATTTTATTTTTAAACAAAGAACATTTGTAAAGTTGGAAATTAATGTAAAGGTATAAATTGAATGAAGTGACCTGGCTAGAACAGTAATCTCTTCAGTCAACAAAATGATTACAAGATAACATCTGGTTAAATCAAAGATAGTGAAGTAGCCCTAACCGGTTTGGCTCAGCGGATAGAGCATAGGCCTGCGGATGCAGGGTCCCAGGTTCGATTCTGGTCAAGGGCATGTACCTTGGTTGCGGGCATATCCTTGGTGGGGGATGTGCAAGAAGCAGCTGATCGATGTTGCTCTCTCATCGATGTTTCTAACTCTCTATCCCTCTCCTTTCCTCTCTGTAAAAAAATCAATAAAATGTGGTTTTTTTTAAAAAAGATAGTGAAGTACTTAAGGTATAAGATAAAATATACAGTTTGTCTTTAATATTGCCACTCAAGAAGCTTAACCCAAGTGTAGGTTACTAAATGATATAGGTTTTTATTTAACGTTTTAACACAGAAAATTTACTCTGAGCTGAATGTTAAATTTGGTAGTAATTAGTTCTTGTTTCTTTTTGATTATTTATTGTTTTTATCCCTTCTCTATCCTATATAATAAAAGTCTAATAGGCAAATTGACCAAACAGCAGAACGACTGGTCGCTGTGATACACACTGACCACCAGGGGGCAGATGCTCAATTCAGCAGCTTCCCCCCCAGCCCATAGGCCACAGGCCGGCCAAGGCAGGTGCCAGTGGGGGCCCCCCTGATCGCCCCACCAGTTGCCTCACAGATTGGCCCTGATCGCCGGACAGACCTAGGGACCCTACCCATGCACAAATTTTGTGCACTGGGCCTCTAATAGTTTAATAATATTATAGTAAGGTTTTTTTTTTTGTTTTTTTTTTAAACTGGGATAGACCCAGGCAAAAGAAGACAATTTTATCTCTCTAAATATGTGACCACAAAGGCTAATCCAGAGAAAAAGATTCTTGGCATTTAGCTTAATATTTGCTTATGTACAGATTTTGTTTTATTTAAAAAAGACTTGTTTACTAGTGTTAGCATATGAAAAGGCATAGGTCTCTTTTCAAGATTTAAATGTACTTGTGAAAATTCATTTACTAATGATTCTTGAGTTGTAGGCTGTTTTAGTTTGGTTGATATTTGAGTAATACCCATTTGCTAACACTTTGCAGATACCTTCATATAATTATAAAGTAAACTGTTCCATTTAGTGAAACTAAAACTCAGAGAATTTAAGTGATTTCTGAAGGTCATATGCTGATAGATAGCAAAGGTAGATTTGGGACCTAGAACTCCTGGTTCTTAATCTCTAGTAGTTTTTCATCAGAGTTAGAATTATACATTGGATCCTAATTAATATGATAAGATCTAGAAGGAAAGATCATTCATTCCCTGTGGCATTCTAGACAAATCAACCACTGGTGATGGTTAAATGTAATGTTTTCACAGTATGTACTTTTGAAAATTCTGATTAAAACAGTATGAGCCATTGAGAAAAATTTAGATATATAAACTTTTGAATATAATTACAGTGGCATGATTGAGCAAATAATGAACTCATGTATTATAAGAACTTAGGCTCAATTGTCTAAAATTATGCTGTTTATCTCAACTGTTTTCATAAGCTATGTGTAGCTTGATTTAGTGTAGATGCTTATTTTTTTTAGTTATTTTTTTACTGTTTGTAAAGGTTTTTTTTTAAATACATTTTATTGATTTCTTACAGAGAGGAAGGGAGAGATAGAGAGTTGGAAACATCGATGAGAGAGAAACATCGATCAGCTGCCTCCTGCACCCCCCCTACTGTGGATGTGCATGCCACCAAGGTACATGCCCTTGACTGGAATTGAACCCGGGACCCTCCAGTCTGCAGGCTGATGCTCTTATCCACTGAGCCAAACCGGTCAGGGCTGTAAAGGTTTTTGTTTTTTTTTGCTCCCCTTACATTATATTTTAATATATTTGGACAATATAATTTAGTATTACACAGTGAGGGCAAATATTACCTTATGTATAACTTTTAATTAATTCCATATCCTTCAGGTAAAAAGAACGTATTCTCACGGTACTTACAGAGCTGGCCCAATGCGACAAATCAGTTTGGTAGGAGCAGTTGATGAAGAAGTGGGAGATTATTTCCCTGAGTTCCTTGATATGTTGGAAGATTCACCATTTTTAAAGGTAAGAGAAAAAAAATATCAAGCAATCTAAATTGTGGGTGTTATTTTTATGTTACAGGTGATACAGATGGTTGTTTCAGAATTATAACATTTTTTATTTTATTTGAATTGGAGAGAAGGAAAGGAAAAGATGGGAAATTAAATTCTAGTGTAGTGTATGTTATGACTTCTCTGGTACTAATTGTAATGGCAGAGCTAAGTGGTGGACCAGAAAATAACACTTAGCTGTTACTGTCACTTTAGGAAATTAGGTTTCATCTGTGTATTAGCTATAGACTGAATATTAGGGGATGTAAGAAGTCCAGAAAGGATGTATAAGTGCTTAGGAAAAGGGAATGACCATTTGGCATTGTGGAAAACTGGCCTAGGAAATTGTACATCTGCATTTTATTTTATTTTTTAATATGATTTTACTGATATTAGAGAGAGAGGAAGCGGGGGGCGGGGAGAGAGAGAGAGAGACAGAGACGGAGACAGAGACAGAGACATCAGTGATGAGAATCACTGATTGGCTGCCTCCTGCATGCTCCCTACTGGGGACCAAGCCCACAATTGGGGCATGTGCCCTGACCAGGAATCAAACTGGTGACCTCTGGTTCATGGGTCAACACTCAACCGTTGAGCCACACCGGCCAGACTGCATTTCATTTTTGGCTATACTTACCTGGGTTAGGCAAGCCATTTTTAGGCTTCATTTTCCTCATCCATAAAATAGGCATTTAAAATATGTAGCTTAGCCCTAACCTGTTGGCTCAGTGGATAGAGCAGCAGTCTGTGGGCTTAAGGGTCCAAGGTTCCATTTCTGTCAAGGGACCATGTCTGCATTGCAGGCTTGATCCCCAATGGGGGACGTGCAGGAGGCAGCTGATTAATGATTCTCATCATTGATGTTTCTCTCTCTCTTTCCCTCTCCCTTCCTCTCTGAAACCAATAAAGACATATTAAATAAATAAATAGATAGATAGATAGCTTAAGGTCCCTTTAAAGTCTTTAAATGATTTCTAACTAGAGAAATCTCTGAGCTAGATTATTTAATTAGTAGCTCAAAGGTTAAAATTGGACAAGATTAGTTTATCACAGATAATAGGGTGGTGAGGGCCTAGGACAGGGGTGCAGGGAAGGGGACAGGAATGGGCTAGAAGGGGTCAATGGAGGGAAAAGGGGATATATGTAATACTTTTAACAATAAAGATTTAAAATAAAAGATCAGTTTATCACCACTGCTGCCACTTAATCTGTTGAACATTTTTTTTTTACTTCTGCTTGTTCAATTTTCTAGTCTATATGTGTGTATGTGTGTATGTGTGTGTATATGTTTTTTCACCACATTTTATTTCCCTTTCATTTCCTTTTTTATTCTTTTGAACTTTATATTTCTCTTCTATTTCTCCCATCTAATGATATCATGGAATTTGATTGCATTTGTTTTGAATGGCATTTTTAAAATACTATTATTTAAATATATTTTTTGAGATTTTAAAATTAAAAACAAATGCATTCTTTCTGGAGAAATTTAATTTGACAATTCTCTCCTTTTTGAAAAGGGGTATGGGATAAAAAAAGTTTTAATGCTATTGTCACCATTCCATGGACTCTGTCATTTCTCTTTTTTTCAAAGATTTTAATCTCTGCTTTTAATCCAATAATCTTTTCAAGCAACTACTAAACAAATTTTGATTGTGTTTAGGTTTTCTTCTTTGTACTAGATTTTGCTTATAACTAATAAAAGAGCTATCTGTTTATTTTTATAGATTCTCATGGACAATATTTGCTTATTTTGCCAACTTACTAACATATTTGGTAGAAGGAATAACAAATGATGACTATAGTGAATCATGTCTGTGATAGAGTTGGGGGAGGAAATCACACCAAAATAATTATCCCCTTTGTGTGTTTGGAATAGAATTTTAAAAAATATATATATTTTATTGATTTTTTACAGAGAGGAAGGGAGAAGGATAGAGAGTTAGAAACATCCATGAGAGAGAAACATCAATCAGCTGCCTCCTGCACCCTCCCTACTGGGTATGTGCTCGCAACCAAGGTACATGCCCTTGACCAGAATCGAACCTGGGACCCTTGAGTCCGCAGGCCAATATTCTATCCATTGAGCCAAACTGGTTAGGACTAGAATAGAATTTTTGATGAAAAATTGTGCATATGTAGGAATATATTTAGTATAGGTATATCTTTCAAGGGCATAAGTATAAAAGTATATATGAAAGTTTTCAAAGGGGCCATAGTCTTTAATGCATAAAGATATATTTTGAAAATAATTCATTTTTATGTAATTATTTGCCTCTAGTGTACACTGCCATGGGGGACGCTATCTAGTCTAAAATTAGAGAGTCGAAAAGATAGTGATGATGGTCCTATCATGTGGGTACGCCCAGGAGAACAAATGATCCCTGTGGCTGATATGCCAAAGTCACCTTTCAAAAGGAAAAGGTATGTTGGATATACAAACTTGTATTGCTGAGGATGAGTGTTTATATGTTTGGGTGTGTGTATGTGCTGAAAATGGGAGGAAGAAGGAGGAGAATGTTTAGAGCATAACTGGAATGTAAATTTAAGAATGGCTATATATGCTAATAAAATTTTTAAAAATGTACCAAATATAAATAAGATATGAGAAATAAAGGCAGATGACAATAAATTGTAATTAGAAATGGGAAAAACATCATTCACAATAGAGACATAAACTATTTGGAATAAATTTAATAAATATTTAGAACCCATATTAAAAAAACTAAAATATCTTATAGAGGATATAAAATAAGATCTAAACAAATGGAAAACAGTACTGTATTTTGGATTGGATAAAAATATTTCTTTGAAACTTAGTATTTCATTTGGACTGATATTTCTAGCATTGGATAAATGATTTTAAACTTTATAAAGAAGAATAAATAAAGCCAGCAAATAGCCAGGACAATTGAGAAAGAGGAGATAAGTGAGGGGTCCTTGTGTTATTAGGTAATAAAAATTACTATAAAGCTCAAAAAGATCATTAGAATAGGATAGAGCACACAAATAGATAAAAGTATATTGGGAAAGGGAAGATTTATTCATGTGTAATGATGATGTAATTGGCAGTCCATCTAAAAGGAAAAGACATAGCTCCTACCTCACAAAGAAGTTTGACATTTAATCATAAGGTAAAAAATAAAAATAATAGAATAAAAGTTTGAAGCCTAGAAGAGACCTTTTTCAGCAAGATAAAAACTTATAATGGCAATAGTAGTGAGAAATTTTGGAGCAGTTGACCTAAAATTTCCTTTCTCTAAATTATGTGGTTACTCAATGCTTATTGGCAGTTAAGCCTTTGTACGTCAATACAAATGTTTGAGGCCAGTTAATCCTTAACACATAAGCCTACCCCCAAACTTGTGGGCTTGAAAGCCTGTTCAAACTTCCCACAGTAAACAACATTAATATGTAGCTCTCTGATACCTATATAACAATCTCAAAGAGCAAAAAAGTATGTTACAGCATCATCGGTTTGCGTGTGTAAGTTTGTAAAAAGACTAATGCAGGATTACACAAAGAGCAGTTAAGGAGTAGAGATTGATAGTAAATTAGAGAACTAATAAGGAAGAGACCCTGAGGGATAGGCTAGGATGAGAGAAGAAAATTATGGGACAATCTGGATTTGTTTTTGGAAGTAACAGAAAAACCATACAGAAAGATAAGACAATGATTCCCAAAGAAATTCTTCTCAGCCTTTTCCTCTTCTGCAGCAGAATCGGAGAGGGTTCTGCAGTGAGTGAGGCTAAGTAGTCAGCAGCTTCTTTGTGCATGTGGATTCTAGGTGTGAGCAGTAGAGAAGAGGGCCAATGTAAGAGGGACCTACGGTATTCCTTTCTATCCCCAATAAACCATGCGTGTTTTGTGGAAGTACTTATGTGCTTGTTGTTTTCTTGGTATTTATTATTTTGTCTTCCTTTCACTAGAATATAAACTTCAACCAGAGTAGGGAATTTATTTTATTCACTATTGTCTTGTTCACTAGCTTCAGTGCCTAGGTAATACCTGACATATCATAGATGTTCTATAAATGTTAATGCATTTTTTAAAGTTACCTGTTTGTTCCAGGTATATACATTATGTTAGCCATGTACCCTGATTGGGGCCATGCTTCCTCAGGTTAGACCCAAACTTTAGGTAAAGATTCTGCATACAGAGAAACCTGGGTAAACCACACCACCTGTAATTTAGTTTCTTATCTAAATGTATGTTGCCTTAAAACTTCCACTCATGGCCCTAGCCAAAGGGTTCAGTTGGTTGGAGCATTGTCTGGTACACCAAAAGGTTGTGAGTTCGATTGCCAGTCAGGGCATATACCTAGGTTGCTGGTTTTATCTCCAGTAGGAGCGTGTACAGGAGGCAACTGATTGATGTTTCTCTCTCACATCACTGTTTCCCCCCCCCACTCTCTCTTCTCCCTTTTTCTCTCTGAAAATTAATAAAAACATATCCTTAGGTGAGGAATAAAAACAAATAAAAAGAACTTCCAGTTATGAAGGGTGTGTTAAGAAAAGGAGTGGATTATTATATGTGTTATTGTTTGTTTTCATTTGAAAAATAAAACTAGATTTTGGAGCAGATGAAATTTCCTTTCTCTGAATTATGTGATTACTCAATGCTTGTTGGAAGTTAAGCCTTAGTACATCAATACAGATATGTGAGGGCAATTAATCCTTAAAACATAAGCCTACCACCCATCTTTTAAAAATATAAGTGTAATTTTTTTTTATACAGAACTACCAATGAAATAAAAAACCTGCAGTACCTACCTCGAACTAGCGAGCCCCGTGAAATGCTCTTTGAAGACAGGACAAGAGCTCATGCAGATCATATAGGACAAGGTTTTGAACGACAGACTACAGCTGCAGTTGGAGTGTTGAAGGCTGTGCACTGTGGAGAGTGGTATATATTAACTACTGCTGTTTTAATGAAATGTTTTCTTGGCTTCTAAATTTTTTCTTGGGAAGTTTCTCGATCATTCTCCTTTCTGGAGGTGGGGAGGGTGAGGATTTTATTTTCCCTCTAATTGAATATTTTAACTGCACTGATAAAGATTTTCAGTGACTAGAACCTAGTTTTATTTAGTCTTTGGGTTTGACTGAAGTAATTTTATTTTCCAAGTAACTATAGGTAAAAACAATGATCCTATCTAAGGCAAAAGGAAAAACTAAGATTCACTTAGTGCTTACTATATGCCTGTTTACAAATGTTCATTTGATTTTTATCAGCTACTTCTAGGCCTATATTTATCACACAAGGAAACTGAGGCTCAACATTATCATAGTTATAGAGTTAATAAAAGGTAGAGCTGAGACTGATTTCAGATATGACTCCATACTCTGTGTTTTCTCTTTATACTATTCTACCTTGCTGCTCCCTGCTAAGATTTAGTATAATAATTTTTACAAGTTTCACTTTGAATCTTTTTATAGATTAAAAAAATGGATAAATGTCTTTAATATACTTAAGGTATCATCCCATAATTAAGAAAATTTCCATTTATTGATAAAAAAACATATAACAAAGCTGTATTGATATTGTAAGATATGTTTGCTCTTGTTTTAAGTTTTTGTTTTCAAAGTGAGTACTATTTAGGTATGAAACTTAAGTTGGAATATGTTATTTTCTAAACAAAGTAGCTAGTACTGAATTAACCCTAAGAGATCCTTAAGAAAACAGAAATAATAGTTAATAATTCAATAATAATTGAATTGTGTTTCACCTAAATATTAATTTCAAATATTTGTGGTTATTTACATATAGCTTCTATGCTCTTCCTTACAAACTCCTATTTCAAATAAATTAAATTTCTCCTGAATATTTGGTAAAAAGGGTTTAAGAATGGCATCAAGAATTATTTAGAGTGAAATCTAGTGTTCAGTAAAGTTAGCTACATATTTTCTTTCTTTTAAAGATAAATATTCCTGTTTCATGGCCTTAGCACTTTGTTAAAATCTCGTTTAAGCTTCTTTAACTTATTGTTGGTATATACGCTCTCCTTCACTATGTATTTGATTTGAGTTTAGAGGTTGTGTGGAATCCTTCGTGGGCCCATCATAATTCCCAATAAATACCTATTGAATAAAAAAATACTTTGTGGCTAGCAATTTCATAGTATAGAGACTATTGCCAAACTACTATACTAATATGTTGGGTGGCCAGATTTAAGAATACGTTTGAGACAGATTTTGGAATGAGATATTGGTAGCTTTGAGTTTTCCCACTATTGTAAAATACAGTTTGCTTCCTATATTAAAGATGGCAAGAAAATAATTTTGTTGGTGCTAAAAGAGGGCTTCTTGGCTCTGATGCAAGTGTGGCTTATGATCCATTCATTATTATTCCTTGGTATTGTTGAATTAAACTATACTAAGGAAGTTGGTACTTGCTTTTTTCCCTTAGGTGTTTTGAATTCTGCTCTTTTTCTCAAGAAGACATGAGAACCTAGAATCTTAGATTCTTGACTTTATCATAGAGCCAGGCTTAATACCAATTTGAAATAAAAGACCAGTATTGATTTAGACTTTATAAAATCATCAGCTAGATAGGCTTATGAAGTATTGATCAAATTATACCACTCTAGGTATTGTGAAGGATTCATATACAGAATGAAGCAAAAGTAGGTTTACAGTTTGTATGGAAAGTAATTCAATAATTAATAAAAATTTGTAATATAAGAATGAACTCTGTATACTTATAACTATAAACTTATATTTGCTCTACCCTGTAGATTTATTTATTAAAAATATTTTTTTATTGATTTCAGAGAGGAAAGAGTGAGAGAAATTGAAACATCAATGATGAGAGAGAATCATTGATTGGGTGCCCCCTACACACTCCGCACTCGGGATTGAGCCCTCCACCTGGGCTTATGCCATGACCCAGAATCCCACTGTGACAACCTAGTTCATAGGTCAATGCTCTGAGCCACACCACGTGGCCACCTGGTGAATTTATATATTTGAGGTTGCTTCTTTGAAATCCAATTTAAAAAAAAATCAATCATCTGTCTATAATAATAGAAGGGTGATATGCTAATTAGACCGGATGTCCTTCAGGACGAAGCTGGGGCTGGAGGGAAGCCTCCTGGGTCCTGGCTACTTTGCTGATGGCCGGAGGGAAGGCAGCTAGGGAAAGGAAGGCCTACTCTTGCATGAATTTTCGTGCATCGAGCCTCTATTTGAAGTATAATTTACACTGAATAACATACACACACATTCATTATAAATAAAGAGTTTGATGTACATTTGACAAATGTATATAGGCATGTTACCACTACCACAACTAAGATAATAGAACATTTTGTTTCCTTCATATTCGTTGGTAGTTGATCTCCCCCATCCTTACCTCAGCTCCAGACATTCTTTAATCTTTTTGTTTGTTTTGTCTTCATAGGTTAGTATTGCCTATGTAAATAGAATCTTACATGATTTCTTTCACTTAGCATAATGCTTTTGAGGTTCAGCTAAGTTGTTAACATGTATTAGTAGTTCATTCCTCAAGTCTACAAAAGAAGTACTAGAATTAATAAGCAAATTTATCAGTCTTGGGATAAGAGAATATTGAAAGTCAGTTATATTTCTATATATCAGCAATAAACATTTGGAAAATGTAATAGAAAAATAATGCCACACAATAATAGTATAAAAACCTGAAATAGGGATAAATTTAAAAAATATAAGACAGATGCTAAAAACTAATGAGAAAAATTAAGGACTTACATATATATATAGTGATATACCTTGTTTATATATTGGAAGACTCTATATTGTGTCAGTTCCTTCCCAAATTTTCTATAGATCAACTTAATCCTAATAAAATCTAACACGTTTTTTTAAAAAATATATTTTTATTGATTTCAGAGAGGAAGGGAGAGGGAGATAGATAGAAACATCAATGATTAGACAGAATAATTGATTGGCTGCCTCCTGCAGGCCCCTTACTGGGGATCGAGCTCGCAATCTGGGCATGTGCCCTTGATATAGGAATCAGATCGGGACCCTTCAGTCCTCAGGCCATTGCTCTATCCACTGAGCTAGCTAGGGCTAACACAGTTTTTTTTAATTTAAATACAAAGAATCTAGGCAAAACAGTCTTGGAGAGATGGAGGGAGAATAATGTTGGAGGATTTATACTACACTGCCTGTCATTTTACTAGTAAAGCTTACTTTGAAGCAACAGTAAATAAGAGAGGGTGGTATTGGTATAAATATAAAGATAAACTTTAAGATTAATGCAATAGAATAGCGTTCAGTGTTCATTGATTTTTAGTGAAGAAGCCAAAATAATTCACTGGGGAAAAAGAGTCTTTTCAAGAAATGATGCTGGAACAACAGGGTATCCATACACAAAAACAAAAATTAAAAAATAATGAACCTTGATTTTATCTCACATAATACAGAAATATTAAAATGGATCATAGAAATAAATGTAACCATTAAAGCTATGAAACTTGCACAATAAAACATTGGAGAAAACTTTGTATTAGGCAAAAATTTCATGAAACATAAGAGAAAATGATATCGTTAAGATAATGAAAAGTGGGCTACAGACTAGGGGAAAATATTTGGAGTGAGTGTGTGTGTGTGTGTGCACGCGCACATGTGTGAATGACTTATATCCAAATATATAAACAACTCCTACAATTCAAGAATAAGAAAACAATCCAATTAAAATTGGACAAATATTTGAACAGGCATTTTACAAAAGAAACATAAGTGCTCTTTTTTTTTTTTAAGGAAAGAACTTGCTCTTCTTTTCTAATATAAGTATTTAAAACTAAATTTCTAAGCATTATGTTAGCTATATTCCACATATATTGATGTTATGTTTTAATTATTATACTAGAGACCCCGTGTATGAATTCGTGCTTGGGTGGGGTCTGGCTGGCCTGACCCCAATTGGTGGTTCGGGGCTGGGCCAGTCAGGAGGAGGAGACGGTAGGAGGTTGGCCAACTGGCCCACCCACCCCAATAGGGGCCCACTCAGAGCCGGGCTGGCTGGGGGGAGGAGCCACGGGTGATTGGCCGGTGGGCCCTGCCCCTGATTGGGGTGGGAGAGTGATTGGAGGCAAGGCTGGCTGTGGGGAGGGGTGGTGGGCCAGCCAGCCCTGCCTCTGAATGGGGCCAGGGGTGGTTGGCCAGCCAGCCCCACCCCTGATTGGTCTAGGGAGCTGGCTGGAGGGAGGGGCCTCGGGCTGATCAGGTGGGGCCAGCCATGGGGAGGGGCTGTGGGATGATCAGGGTAGTGTGGGTCCATGGGGCAGGGGAAAGGCTGCAGGGGGGTTGGCTGTCCACCCCACCCTCCATCAGGGTCGAGGCCTGCTGAGGGGAGTGGCTGAGGGAGTTCGCAGCCAGCCCCACCCCCAAATTGAGCCTGTTCGCTAACTGCAGTGGGCATCATAGTAACTGGTCGTTACGGTGTTTCAGTCACTGGTTTATATATATATATATATATATATATCTACTCTATAAAAGCGAAATATTAAAATTAACCGTTTCTCCGAGACGGGTAAGCCACGCCCACCAGCCAATCAGAGCGGCT
>PVJC01010203.1:0-38458 GCA_004026665.1 Murina feae
AATAAGTACATATCTATCAACAATTGAATCTAAAAATCAAAATAAATGAATAAGAAATCTAATGAGCAAAATAAACTGGTGAATAAAATAGAATCAGAGGCATGGAAACATGGAACAGACTGATGAATCAGAGGGGTGGCTGGAAGAGATTAACCAAAGATCTTACCTATGGACACAGACAAAAGGGTTGAAGCAGGGTGGGAACTGGGTGTGGAGGGGAAAGGAAGAAACCTGTAATACTCTTAATAATAAAGATTTGAAGAAGAAGAAAAAAACCAGAAAGGCTGACCTTCCCATGAATTCTTTCAGCCTGCCTGCCTTGATGTGGGACATCGATTTTTTCCTGCCTTCTCACTTTACCTGAAATAGCTTTTCCTGAGACTAGAGCCTGCTGACCTTGAGCTGAAGCTGCACTATTGGCTTTCCTGGGGGATCCAGCCTGACTGCTGGCTTGAGACTTATCAGCCTCCATAATTGTGTCTGTCAGTTCCCAGGTGTGTCCTCCATATAACAGGGAAGTGTTGATGTTTGCTTTGGTTGCCTCCTTCCCAACTCTTCCATCCCCTCTAGTTGAATCCTAGTGTTGTCCTTTATTGGCAGTGTGGCCTTGAGGATATAACCAGTGTCCTGCAGCCTGACTTTTTTTTAGTTGCAAAATGGGGATAATACTTTAACCTCGAGCAGCTAGCTGGGGCCTGGCACATGGGAGTTTGTTGTGGCCCATGAGGAGCTACTTTTATAATAGGAATCAGGACCTAGTTTCAGACTGTCCAAAGTAGCCATGTTATGCTGAGCAGGACTGGGAGGGGGATTGGCAAAGCTTGGGACTGGTAGTGGTAGTTCAGCTAGCCTCAGAGGCATGGACAGAGTGCTCTAGAGCTCTAGGCATAAAGGTTGATTTACTCAGAAGAAAATGAAGTTTTCTTCAGGGCTCCCTGCTTGCACAGGCTCCTGTGGGTGTAGAGAGTTCTGACGCATCCCAGGAGGGGAGAGGTGGCCATATTGTAACCAGGAAGCATTTCTGTGCTTGTATTTCTGATAAATTGCCTAAAAGAGATATCAGAAAAAGAGTCCCAAATCTCCAAGAATTCAGGTATTTATTGGGGATAAACATCTGAACTTATTGGGGGATATTTATTGTGATCTATTTTCTCATTCAAAATGAATGCTAACTGTTATATATAATTCAGATCTATATCCTATATAATGAAAGGCTAATATGCAAATCAACCAAATGGTGGAATGAACTGTCGCTATGACTCACACTGACCATTAGGGGGCAGACACTCAATGCAGGAGCTGCCCCCTGGTGGTCAGTGTGCTCCCACAGGGGAAGCACTGCTCAGCCAGAAGCCCTGATCTGGGCTCAAAACTGTTGAATGCAGTGGTGGTGGCAGGAGCCTTTCCCGCCTCCACTGTAGTGCTAAGGATGTCTGACTGCCCGCTTAGGCCCGCTCCGAGGAGCGGGCCTAAGCGGGCAGCCAGACATACCCCAAGGGCTCCTGGATTGTGAGAGGGCACAGGCTGGGCTGAGGGACCTCCCCCCCACCCCGTGCATGAATTTTGTGTACTGGGCCATTTGTTCCACTATTTGGTTGATTTGCGTATTAGCCTCTATATGACTTACTAACATATAGTGAGCCCTTTAAATAAGCCCTTAACTTGTGAGTTGGATACCATTATCATCCTCATTTTACAGATGATAAAACTGGGGCAGGGAGCAACTAAATGACTCCCTCAAGGTCATACAACCCATAAGTGGTAGGCAGTGATTTGAACCCAAGCATTCTGGTGCCAGTCCTTTTCTTAAATCACTACACTTTACACTCTATTATCTCTGTGATCTTTATCAACAATGACAAAACAGTGCTAATGTGACAATGTTAAATGGAAAAATGTTTGTGTGTGTGCGTATCATATACACCGAGTGGCCAGATTATTATGACCACTTGACGTTTGTAGGCAAATTAGCCATACACTGCATCGTATGGGATATGGAAGCTGAAGGCCTGTTTGAACACCTTTGCTGTCTGCAGTTACCAAGATTAAACGTCTCCAATTCGCACAGGAACACAAGGATTGGACAGTCGAGCATTGGAAAAAAGTCATGTGGTCCGATGAATCACGTTTCCAGTTGCATCATGCAGATGGCAGAGTGAGAATTTGCCAGAAACAGCATGAAAGCATGCACCCCACATGCATGAGTACAACCCTTCAAGCTGGTGGGAGCAGTGTTATGGTTTGGGGCATGTTTTCCTGGCATGATCTGGGCCCTTTAATCTGTGTAGAACAACATCTGAATAGCACAACATACCTAAGTATCACTGCTGATCAAGTTCATCCTATCATGTTGATGGCGTATCCCAATGGAGATGGCTTCTTCTAACAAGACAATGTGCCATGCCACGGTGCTCATATTGTGCAGGAGTGGTTTCAAGAACATGAGAGAGACTTTACCTTGCTTAGGTGGCCCCCACAATCACCAAATCTCAATCCAATCGAGCATTTGTGGGACAAAGTTAAAATAGCTATCAGGCAGCTGGTTCCATAACCATCAAATCTCACAGACCTGGACAGTGCTATTCATCAGGCATGGTGTCAGATTCCTCGCATCACCTTTCAACATCTTGTGGAGTCAATGCCAAGAAGAATCGCCGCAGTATTGAAGGCAGAAGGTGGCCCAGCGAAGTACTGATGGGGCGGCCATGATAATCCGGCCACTCAGTGTATATATTCCACATTCAAGAAGGAGATCAGGCTAAGTTTCTAGTTTCCAGCCACTCCATCTGAGTTTATTTATTTCCTGTAGCCTAACCCCCCACAGTTCATCTCTTGAAAGAGGAAGCGTTTATGCAGACATTTCCCTCATTCAGCCAAGAAGGTAAGTTCTGCTTTGTTTTAGCAGTTACCCATGGCCCCTTTCTGGAATCAGTATTTACAAACACAAAGTCCTTCTGACCCAACTGTATCAACTTCATTAATAACAGCCGTCAGGCAGAGTGCCTGGCCGTTGCAGGCAAATTTCCTTGTAAAATAGAAATAATTTTTTAAAAAATTTAGAGGAAATGTTCCAGGTTTCAAAACTCCTGAAAAATCTCAATAACACTCTCACCCTAACAATATAATAAACTTCCAGGTCAGAAAAACCAGAACCATCATCTACATCTGTTTGTGGATAAGGTGAGGCATGATACCATATCAAAGAGTACACACAACCCAGGGCAATAATGCATAGTCATAATTATTTAATATCCCACATTGGAAATGTGTTGTAATACAAATATATATGTACTTTTTTTGGTGTTTGTCCCCAATCCTGGCACAAACCTTTTAAAACACTTGGAATTTTCTGATGGAAAAGAGTTGTTAGTCAATAACAACAACAACAAAAAATAATAAGGAGCCCCTTTTGACCATAATTGAGTTTATGCTAATGAGTTGACTCAATGTGAGATCCCTAGATAGCTTCAAGATGTGGGCTGATCACCAGGAAACCAAACTTGTGATTGATTAGAAAGTTGGAACTTTCAGCCCCATTCCCAGCTTCTGTGAGGAGAGATAGACTGGAGATTTAATTCTATTAAAACTCCCCCACAACCAGATTCTGGAAGTTTCCATGTTGGTGAGTACAATGAGGTGCAGACAGGGTGGGTGGCATCAAACACCTCTGGAGCTATCTATACCACCCCACTCCACTCCCCAAGCCTTGCTCTATGCAAGTTTATTTTGAGAACATCATGCTAAGAGAAATAAGTCAGCCAGAAAAAGCAAAGAACATTTCACTCATATGTGGGATGTAAAACTGAAACTCATAGACACAGACAACAGTATGGTGGTTACCAGAGGGAAGGGAGGTGGGGGGTTAGTAAAGCGTAAAGGGGCCAAATATATGGTGACAAAAGAAGATTTGACTTTGGGTGGTGGGCGCACAATACAAAATACAGATGATGTATCATAGAAATTGCAAATGAAACTGGTATATCTTATCAACCAGTGTCACCCCAATAAATCTAATAAAAAAGGGAAATATGCTTTATCATTACAACATTAACATATGGGTATAGTAGAAATTTCATAAAAAGCAGAAGAATGAAAATCACCCATTATCCTAAAACCCAGAGAAAACCGCTCACCCAGTGTTAACATTTTGCTTTTTTAAAAATGTTTTTAAAAAATATATTTTATTGATTTTTTTACAGACAGGAAGGGAAAGAGATAGTTAGAAACATTGATGAGCGAGAAACATTGATCAGCTGCCTCCTGCACACCCTCTACTGGGAATGTGTCCGCAACCAAGGTACATGCCCTTGACCTGAATCGAACCTGGGACCCTTCAGTCCGCAGCTCTACCCACTGAGTTAAACCAGTTAGGGCAACATTTGCTTTTTTTTTAGTGCATTTTCTCTTATATAATTGAGCCCATATTGTATTTCCAGTTTGTATACAGTACTGATCATAACAGAAGCATTTTATATGCTCTTTGTAAACATAATTTGGAAGGACTTATATAGTCTTTATATAATCATCTTGTGCAATCGTATTTTACTGAATCTTTCCCCAAAGTTTTGACATTCAGACTGCTATCCCTACCTCCCCATGTTAAATGGGAGTGATCATAAATGCACCTTGGTAGGAGCAGTCCGGGACCTGCTGCTTTCCCTGGCCAGTGCAAAGTTTTTCCTGAGACCTGGGTGTAATCAGATCAGTCCGCAAACCAGTTAACGGAGGGTTGACCCTATATTATGAATGAACGTTGAGCTACATCTTTGTAAAGGTTTGTCTTTTTCCATATTAGAGGCTATTTCCTTAGACTGGAGTACCAGAAATGGACATACTGAGTCAAAGGATGATAAACGTTGTTTTCTAGAAGGGTCACACAGATTTTAAACTTGCATCAACCATGTATGAACCTGCCTCGCTCTCTGTGGGTCCCAGAGCGCTGGGTCACTTCAGATCTGAACTGTGCAGAAGTTGTCAGAGTGCCAAAACCTCCGAATAAAGTTCATCCTAATTAAAGGCAGCACTCAACCTCCTTTCCACTTCCTGTCGTTTTTCCCTCCGCCAGGGTCTTTCCCCCATCCTTTCAGAGCCACTCCCCCACCCCCTCAGCGTTTTCTAATCCCCTTATGTAGCTGTCCCCTTCTTCAGTTTTTTTGGGGAAAATGATATAATGAAATCGGTCCCATTAAGAAGTTAGTGATCTAAGCAGCTAGAAGGGTTATCCCCAGCTGGGTCCTTGCATTTGAATAACGGGTTCCTGGGGCAGAGTTGAACCCAAGGGCAGAATTTGGAGCACAGTAATACCCAGAGAGGCATTACAGTTATACAAGAAGCTGGTGTCCAAGGCATCAGGCCAGTTCTGTGGGTGGGGGAAGCCAAGGCCCATGTCTGAGAAGCCTTCATTTCCTCACTGCCAAAGCACTAAACGCTCAGAGCAGAAACGCCTGCCTCTCAGAGGAACTATGAAGGGAGATTGCTTACTGATTGCTCATAATAAAAGACTGACTGGTCAGCAGCATATGCAGATTCTTTACATAAAACACAACTTTATGATTCCAGGCAGGGATCTTTTTATGGCTCTCTTATCAACTGGGTGAAATTGCCAAAGGTGTGGAGGGCCTTTGCTTCCGGGTCTGTTGCCCGTGTTTTGATTGAATTGTGTGGCCCTGGGCAGGCAGAGCTAGAAGGCTCTCTGAGTGTGGCCAAGTCCCTGATTTCCCTGGTGTGAACTCTGAGTTGCAGAAGGTGGGTGTCTTGCTGGACTACTTCTGTTTCAGCAGGTCTTAGGGGCCTATGGCAAGGACTTGTACAGGTGTCTGTCTAATTGTGGACTTGGCCATTTTTGATGGACTGAAAAACCAAAGAAAGCTTTGAGATGTGTGCCTGAGGGGAGAATTGGGGACTGCTGGATGCACTTAGGAGGCCCTGGAGTTTTTGGATGGACAAAGTCCTAGATGTCCTGACAGGAGGAGGAAGGGGAGAAGTGGAAGCTCAGCCAGTTGTTAGTTAAAATCTTGTGCTGTCAGGAGTCTTGTGCTGCCACATGCCCGCCTCCCCTTCCTCCGGAAGGAAAATGCTCTGGTCGTATAGTGGTCCCTTCCTTACTCATAGCTTCATCTGTTCCTTTCTATCCAGGTCCAGTGTGAAGATGACCCCGCTGGTGGCCGTGGTGTCTAGCTCCCATGCCCGGCTCTTTACCTGCTTCTTCAGACTGGGTGCCCAGCAGGCCAGCCCACTCCAGCTGCACACAGGGACCAGCCTTGCGGCCAAGAACTACCATGAGGTGCTGGTGCTGGGTGGGGGCAGTGGTGGGATCACCATGGCCTCCCGCATGAAGAAGAGAGTGGGTGCAGAGAATGTGGCCATCGTTGAGCCCAGCGAGGTAAGTTTCCCCCTCCTGGGTGCATGTGTGTGTGCATGTGCGTGTGTGCGACAGGGGGTGGGGATGACTGTCAGGCATGGGATATCATGTCCCTGGGTTAGTGCTTCCCCTCTGGGCACAAAAATCAGGCAGTCCAAAAAGATGGGAGAAGGTGGAGGGAGGGAGAGAGAGAGAGAGAACAGATCCTTTGGCTTCTTATGTTCCCTTCTGTTTGAGTTTCTTATGCTAACACATAACCACAGATTGAGTGTCTTAAAACAATAGATGTTTATTCTCTCATAAGTATTAACTTGATTACATCTGCAAAGACCCTATTTCCAAATAAGACATCGTTCCTAGGTACCCGGGTCAGGACGTTACTATATCTCAACCCGGGAAGCCCTTTCCCTCCACCATCATGTCCAGAGGAAAGTCAGCGGTCATTGTTCTTTCCTGTCTGGAGCTGGGGAAAGCTGATGGAGGGAAGGACCAGGAAGGTCTCTGGGAAGGTGTCAGTGGGTTTCAGAAGTTTAAGTGCAAGGAATTAGAAACAGATTATAAATCAGAAAAAGGTAGTAAACACCGGAAGGGAAGTTGGGAAGTGTTACCAGGAGGGAATTTGGGAAGTGTAATCAGGAGGGAAGGTGGGAAGTGTTTATGTGTAAGGCACTATTTCATGAAAAGAAAACACATTTAAAAATTGTCCAAAAGCTATGGATAAGTATTCAAGAATTCTGGTGGTTTGTCTAAGGTTTCCTAAGGAACCAGGCATGTACCAGTTGGGAACTGTATCCTTGGGGGCAGGGAGCGGAATGGATCTGGTGCCTGTTTGGTGGGGAGGGGAGGGCGAGAAAGGCACACTGCTTTCCAAGTCATCTCCAAGTACCCTGCAATCTCAGCCTGGTGTGCTGTGATGGGAGGGGAGACTGGAAGGTGCTCTCTGTTACTCTCCTTTTTAAAGTGACTAATTCAGGACAACATTGTAAATGAGAGTGGTCTGAGAGCCGTGTTGGGTGGCCTATTGTAGCTAACCCTTCACAGGGACTACCCTTTGTAATGAGACTGAGGCGCTGGACACAGTTCAGGAGGCCAGAATCACGTCTGTGAGGATGTGCCGGACAGGAGTCTCAGGCGGTTGGCACTTTCCCTTCTGTATCTGGTTTAGTGATGGCTGGAGCTGATGGTGGTTTGTAGTCAATGAAACATCCGAGCTTGTTTTTATTCCTCTCTCTGTTCAGGATGGACTTGGAACCGTTCAGCTCTTGCAGCTGGAGACCTCTGCCCCCTGTCCTCGGGATCGCAGCCATTATTGGCTGTAGGGAGATTGCAAAGCCCTTCCTCAGTTCTCGACACCTCTCTGTGGCTGTTGACAATTCTGTCCAGCCAGTCTGAGGTTTTCGGGCAATGTTGAGGAGGTATTTGGGCATTATGTGGTAGCATTTGGTGTCTCCTGGCTTTGGGTGTAAATCCTCTGAGAAAGGAGGAGGCGCTAATAGGGTTGACAGGCAACGTCTGCGCCTTCTGCAGGCTTGGCAAACACAGTTGGAAGTTAATAGAGTTTGAGGATCCCCAGAGTGGCTGTAAACTTCAGACTTAACCGCAGTTCCCACAAACATCTGAGGAACCATATTATGCTACTGGACTTAATTTTTCTTTATATCTGTGCATATAAATGTATCCATACTGTGTACATTATACATGTATATGTAACATGGACATGTTAAGCCCCAAGTCAGTGGTCAGCAAGAAATAACACAATGGTCACTAATGGTACTTTATGGCTTTAAAAAAAATCCTTACCTGAGGATATGTTTTTATTATTATTATTATTATTATTATTATTATTATTATTTTAGAGAGACAGGGCTGGGGAGAGAAAGAGAGAGGATCTGAGAGAGAAACATCAATCAGTTGCTTCCCATACATGCCCCAATGGGGTTGAATTCCCACCTAGGTATGTACCCTGACTGGGAATTGAACCCACAACCTTTTGATGTTGCAACCAACTGAGCTTTTCAAAAAATTTTAATGATCTTGGCAGAATTCTTATAGGTGACTACTCTTCAGAGTTTAACATAATAGGAGACACTAGTGGGGCGAGGGGGTGAGGGGCGGTGGGGAGGGGGCGGTGAGACAACCCAGAGACTTTCCATGTGATTCTCCATGAGTCAGGAGGGAGTATTAGCTCATATGCCTTTAGCTTTGACACTTTGGTCAGCCTCAAATGGAAATGAATCTCTAAAACTTGGTTTCTCAGAGACATTTCTACCAGCCAATCTGGACACTGGTGGGTGCTGGTGCCAAACAGCTGTCCTCCTCTGGTCGTCCCACAGCGAGTGTGATTCCATCTGGTGTGGAATGGATCAAAGACAGAGTGGCTGAGCTGAACCCGGACAAGAACTGCATCCGCACAGACAATGGCAAGGAGGTAACCGCTGGGATCCTTTGGCTTTTGTCCATCTGAAGGCTCGTTTGACATGCACAGCTATTATCAAACTGGTCAGCTTCATGGTGAGACAGTGGTACATACATGTGTGTGTGTACACGTGTGTGTGTGGTACATGCTGCTTGAGAGGGCAGCGTGTGCGGTGAGTAGAGGATGGGACAGATGGAAGGACTGAGGATGTTGGATTCATAGACAACTAAGACGAGTATTTGTGGACACCCACTCTTTGCCCCAGTGTCTTGCATCTGAATGTTTACTGAACAAATACTGCTACATGTTAAAATAGCAGGCACTTTCCTCCTTTTTCCTTTGGAGCAGCCAGCTTCTCTCCCTGACAGCTGGCCTCCCAGAGGGAGAGGATGTTGGAAAATATCCTCCCAGTCACATTAGGGGGTGCTCTGCCAGAATAGCAAGTGCCCCTGTGACTGAGCTTTGTGCCAGGGCTCAGGAGAATTGCAGCTGCTAGAGCATGAGGTTCGTAGTTGATCAGCATCATTTAGAAGTCTCCTTCCACTCTCCCCCACCCCCACCACCACCCGGGGGTCAAGCTTTTCAGAAAGTGCTGTCTCTGCATTTGACTAAGGGGATGAGAGCAGGATGGTGAGCCCACAGGCTCAGAAGCCATCTGCAACGTCATGTCCCCTCATCTGCTGCTGGCCCAGAACCACAGCAGGCAGTGCAGCCATCATGCTGCACCCTGCCTGCTCCGGGCTCCCAGGGTGCTATTGGACTTAATACCTCCTTATTCCTTGTTCTTTCTGTATTGTGGGGGAAAATGTCTTCTCTCTCTTGTGAGGAGAAACCTTTCAACTATTTGGAGATGGTTCTTATAGTCTCTGTCAGTATCCTGTTCAGATGGATTTGTCCCCTTGTCCCCACTTTTCATCATCTTCCATGGTCTTCAGTCCCCTCCTGAATCTTTCTCCTGCTTTAGACATCATTGGACTTGTCCTCTCCGTGAAAAAGGCTCCCAGAAGAGGAAGCCGCTCTGCAGAAGAGCCCAGAATAGCGTGGCCCCACTCCCTCCCACAAACATTCATCCAGCAAACAATACTGAGTTCCTCACTTTAACTTGGTGACTATGCTAGATTCTAGGAATATAAGGAGTAAGACACAGCCTTTATCCTCTAGGAGTGTTTGACATGTGGAGGAGGATATTACTGTGATGTAACTCGACAGGGGCTCTAATGCGTCATGTGCACTGGGTTAAGACGGAGGCACAGGAAGGCCTCACTGTGGACGTGACCACGGAGCTGATCTGGGTCTCAGGGCAGGAACTCCTCGGTGACTTGCCCCTGTTGCTCCCAGCATGAGTCAAGCCGCCTGCGTCTTGGAATCCCCTCTCTTCAACTGTGATCTGCACAGCCACGTGCTGCGCTTCTCTGTTTGGTACAGGAGAGAGACGTCACCCCCTGACGTCCTTTCTGGCCCCTGACTCTCATTGCAATCTCATCTTCAGTTTCCTAGGCAAATCCTTTTACTTTACATCCTTCGTGCTGACTTTTTTTTTTGCTTCATCTTGTCTTCCTCCCCATTCTTGACCTACATTTCTATCACAATAAGTAGGGAGACTTTTGTTCTCAGCATGAATAATCACAATACCCATATTTAAGGAGGGGACTTTTAAATTCCAAACAGATCATTAAATAGTATGAGATGCACTGTATCACATCCTTTTCAATGGCCTTCAAAAGAGCAGTTTCTCAGTTATGATATCAATCCATCCATATGACAGGCCAAGATTTGCTCGGGATTCACACTTTACCCTAGTAAAAGAAAATGGGTCATTTTTAAGATTAGAAAGTCATACTCTCCTTCTCCAACGTGAAAAAGTGTTAACACAAGCCCTGCACAGAAAGGTGTGGCCTCTTTGCTGTCATTCTCCACTGAGTGAAAATATGAGTCTCAGCTATCAGAAGCCAGGCAGGTTATGCAATGCCTGTGAAGCAGTGAGGTGTGAGAATGATGGGTGTGATGGCAGACTGGAGCCTGTAACTCCCCCCCTACCCCTCCACACACACACACACACACACACACACACACACACACACACACACACCCTGCCCCACCACCCACAGCCCCAAGTCATTCACATAAAAAAAAAAAAAAGGAAATGATGTGATGGCCCCCATTGCCTGGGGCCTGAGTCCAGTGCTGGGACTGCCGCTGTTCGGGTCCTGGTCTAAATGGCATTGCTTTGTGTTGCAGATCTCCTACAAATATCTCATTATTGCTCTCGGAATCCAGCTGGATTATGGGAAGGTACGTTTAAATGACCTCTGTGTTCCCTGGCCTACTTCTGCCAAGATCAAGCACTGCCTTGGCTATCTTTATATTTATTTGACAAGCAAAAGTACTAAGAAATCCTCTTCTAGCTTTATTTCTCAGCAGTCTTTTTATGGTTTTAAAAACGTCTTATCCGAGATTCTGTTAATGATAACATGATCCAGCTCTAAGATTTAATCATAAGTCAGCATGTCCATGCCCTGATGGGAATTCATGCAGAAGAGCAGCCATTTCCTCGCTTGCTAGAAGACTATATTTCTATGCGGGAATGAGTTGGCGGTATTGTGGGTTGAACTTGTCTTTGAAAGTAAGATTTAGATTTTGAATTTCTAAGCAGACTTTAAGGGTAGAATGCCAGCAGTTAGCAGATCAGGAGCTGGAGAGAGGTTTGGGCTTTGCCCTGTGGCGGCTGGTTTTTTTGGTTGAAGTGACGCAATATAACTGCTACCCTGGAAGTTCCTTCGATCTCCCTTTTCCATGAGCCAGGGAGCTGGATGCTGTCGGACGATTGTGACATTCAAACTCAGTATTCTAAAACTTCGTGGAGTCAGTCAGTAATTATGACGATTTCCAGAAGTTTGTTGGGGACGCTGGGTGACTAGTTGGAGCACATAAAGCGTAGTGGCAACCAGGTCTCAGCTTCAGGAACGTGACACAGGCGAGGGCCTCATCTGAGTCGGCCCAGGAAAGGTCTTTGAAGTGCGTTTCTGCCTAAAAACTTCCAAACCATGGCATGTCCAGGGTGGGGGTGGTGACAGTGTCCCGGGGCGTTTTCTGAGCCAGTTCGAAGAAGCCGTGTGCTGGTGTGAAGGTTGTGATGCGTTTGGTCATGGCGTCTTGGCCGTGAGTCTCACAGAACGACAATCTGTGGAGTGGACTGTGGAGGAGGTGCCAGTTACACCTCCGGGAGGTCCTTGTCTCTCCCAAGACCCCAGAGGTGGTGACGTAGCACAGACGGCACCTCTCCACGGTAACCCCTCCCCTCCCCCGCCCCGGGAGCCCCTGTGCCACTTGAGAGGACCGAAGAGACCAGTGCTGAGGGTCCTTAGCAGCTTTTTGCAGCAAACCAGGAAATGATATTTAAACTGCTAATATTACAGCTGCTTGGACTGTAGCAGGAGCTGTGATCAGCTGTCGGAGGAATAGTTGCTCTTGTCATTGGGTGAGATAGAGGAGATCGTAGGACCCTGTTTCCTTGACACCAGAGGGATTGGTGTCCAGTGACCCTGGAGGTGGGCTATATTCTGGACAATAGCCTGGGAAGGTTCTGAAGGACCAGCCCATTTTGATGACTGTTTTTTTTTTTGTTTGTTTGTTTGTTTTTGAGAGTTTCTTTCTCTTGCTGGAAGACCTGGTGCTTGAGTCTCTTACCTCAGTCTGTGCCATTTTCATTGCTGTGAACCTATAGCATTTAAAGCAAGTACCCGGATATCTCACTGGCAGGAATACACTACCACCTTGTGAGGTTCAGTTTTTCTCAGCACCTGACACACATGGTCTGATTTACTCCTGCCAAGAGCCCCACGGAGCTGTTCCTTTTATCCCCCTTTACAGATGGTGAATGTAAGCTTTTCAAGCCCCAGTGCCCACCGAATCACCCGTTAAAGCCGATTTCTGGGCTTGCCCATGAGTTCTTGATTCAGAAGGTCTGGGGTGGGGCCTGAGAATGTGCATTTTCAGGCAGGTTCCCAGGTAGTGCTGGTGCTGCTGGTCCTGAGACCACACTTTGAGTGGCTTAGAGATATTAGTTAATTTACCAAGGGTCACCCTCCTTCTTCCCAGTAAGGCAGCTGGTTCTCCAAATACAGGTATGCCTGGATTCTTGTCTTTACTCCAATGTGGGAAGAGATGTTTTCAAATTATGGTCTCAAGGCCAGGGAGGCAGAGGGGCTTCTCTGGGCTGAGTCTAGTCTGCAGCTTGGCAGGTGACTTTGGGTGCTATACCCACCTGCCTGCTGCATTGTGGGTGAGGACTGGGGGCTAATACTTGTACTGAAATGCTTGTGAGTCTGTAGAAATGGCAAAGCAAGGCATTTGCACTTCTGTCAAACATTTATTTTTACGTTTTCATTCAATTTTATTTTACATTGGTTTCAGGCATACAGTTTAGTGGTTAAACAATCATATACTTTACATACCCACCTGGCACCATTCGTAGTTATGAGAATATTATTAACTATATTTCCTATGCTCTGCCTTACATCCCCATGACAGTTTTGTAACTGCCAATTTGTACTTCTTAATCTCTGCAACTCTTTCACCCAGTTCCCCAGGCCCCATCCACTTTGGCAACCACCAGTCAGCTCTCTGCATCTATGAGTCTGTTCTGACTTTGTTTGTTTGTTTATTTTGTTCTTTAGATTCAACATATAAGTGAAATCACATGGTAAAAAAATGTGGGGTTTTTGTGTGTCTTTTGTTGCAGATTAAAGGCCTGCCTGAAGGTTTTTCCCACCCCAAAATAGGGTCTAACTATTCAGTTAGTACGGTAGAGAAGACGTGGAAAGCTCTGCAAGACTTCAAGGAGGGCAATGCCATCTTCACCTTCCCAAATACTCCCGTAAAGTGTGCTGGGGCCCCGCAGAAGATCATGTACTTATCGGATGAGTATTTCAGGAAGGTATGCTTCCTTTCCAGGGACAGAGACAGGGTGGGAGAGTAGACGGTGCTAATTTGCTGAGTGCTGGAATTCCATTTTTATCCATGTCAAAATGCTTTTTCTTATTTCTAAATTTTTGTTACATATGTACAAAATTATGTAATTGGAAGTTCAAAAACAGAAAAAAGGAAAAAGATATTATAATCCAATTGTTTTAATATAGCTGGTATCATCAATTTGACATGCCCTTCCATTTTTTTCTAATGCATGTTTTTGTTTTTGTTTTGTTTTTAAATATATTTTTATTGATTTCAGAGAGGAAAGGAGAGGGGGAGAAAGAGAGAGGAACATCAATGACGAGAGAGCATCACTGATTGGCTGCCTCCTGCATGTCCCCTACTGGGGATCGAGCCCACAACCTGGGCATGTGTCCTTGACCAGAATTGAACCTGGAACCCTTCAGTCCACAAGCTGATCTCTATCCACTGAGCCAAACTGCTAGTGCTCTTATGCATGTTTTTAAAACATGCTTACAATCATACAAACTTAGAGAGAATTATTGATTAGCTGCTTCCTGCATACCCTACACTGGGGATTGAGCCTGAAACCTGGGCATGTGCCCTGATTGGTAATCAAACCATGACCTCCTGGTTCATCTGTCAATGCTCAACCGTTGAGCCATGCCGGCTGGGCTGTAACATACCTTTCAATGTGTGTATAAAAGTCTCGTGGGGAGGTATGTTAGAGATTGCTTAAATATTTTCATATAGTTAGACAGTTAGTTACACATTGATCATTTTTATACATAATAATATCCTCAGCTCAAGTTTAAGGTTATGAATATTTTCTGGCTCTTCTATACATTTTTGGAAGTATAATAGGAAAAATGCCAATTCTAAAGGAAAAAAATAATGTTTGTGTAGAACTTCAAACCTTAGTGGAAAGATTTGTCTCTTTCCACTAAGGTGCTGTTTAGAGACGTTGCTCATACACCCTCTGTGTCGGGTCCGCAGCCCTAGGACACGTGGTGTGAAGCTGGGGGAGCTGCCCTGGCCCTCCTGCCCTTTGTAGGGTGTCACACTAGGTTTACTAAAGTGTGGTGCCACTCGAGACGGCGCAGGTTCAGAGCAGCCTGTGGTTCTGTAAAGGGACAGGTGAGGAGAAGGGGAGGGGACGATGGGACGGAGGAGGTGTTGAATGTGCACTGGGCACCCAGCACTGGGAAGGCTTCACCTGAGTCATGGAGACCAGCACCAACCCCACGGGTGGGGAATTAAGTCATCATTTCTGTGGGTAAGAAAAGCCCTTCTGGGTTGGAGAATTCCAGGTTGTCAATTTGAGGTTCTTACTCACCTAACTTCTTCTAAATAGTGAGATCCAGGTGAGCAAATCCTACAAGGGACTGGACAGAAGAAAAGAGACTAGCTGTTCCTTCCTCCTGGAAATTCTCTTTGTTTAACTCGTCTCCCAACCCTTGAGTGGTCTGAGAGCAGTTCCGGAGATGGAGATCGTGGGTGTTAGGGAGAATACCAGCCTCGCTGAGACCTGAGCAGCACTGGAGTGTGCGAGCCAAGGGGACACGCCTTTGTGTCGTTACTGCTGCCCCTCAGCGCGAGAACAGGCTGGCAGCTCTAGGACCTCACTGCATCTTTACTGAGTGAGTGAGCAAATGAGTATATGAGTGCACCATCAGCTCTGTTTTTCCCTAGAAGAAAACTCACCTCTGGCCTTCAGTTGAAGTGTCCACCTCAACCCCGTGGTTCAGGTGTGCACATAGTTGCTGTGCTGCTGACAGAAAAATAAGACGGAGGCAGTGGATTGGTCCCCACCTCACCCCACCAGGGCAAAGGCCTGGAGAAAGCTGACGAGGTCTCTTCTGAAGGGCGTAATTCTTGCCTCAGTTGAAAAACAAAACAAAAGGTGGCTGGAGTAATGCTTTGGTGTTGGTTGTTTCTATTTTTTCCTTTTCCTCAGACAGGGAAGCGATCCAAGGCCAATATCATTTTCAACACTTCCCTCGGATCGATTTTTGGGGTTAAGAAGTATGCAGATGCCCTGATGGAGATCATCCAGGAACGGAACCTCACTGTGAACTACAAGCAGAATCTCATTGAAGTTCGAGCTGATAAACAAGAGGCTGTGTTTGAGAACATGGACAAACCTGGGGAGACCCAAGTGATTTCTGTGAGTGACGAGGTGAAGCTGTCCGGTGAACAGTGTTGTGGATGCAGGCGTCATCGTGGCTCCTACTCCCCCGCCCATCACCATTGTGCACTGGGGGAGGCTGGTTACAATGAGCATCTTAGGACAACATGGGTCGGGAAGAGAAGGAGGTAGAAGGCTGTGTTCATGGGAGGTAGGAGGGTTTATCTACTGGTACCAAGTCGATGTTTATCCTGTTTTATGTCTCTGCTTTTCTTGGCACTGAGCCACTTGAAGCAGTCAAATATTTCACAACTTCCGTGACAGCCAAGCGTTCTGGAAGGGCTTCCTTACATGCAGGATCTGGTGATTGATGAAGTTTGTAGAACGGGAGAAACAGCCCTGATCGTGGTTAGCTCAAGAATGACAGGGACGTCCCTCACTCTGAAGAGGCTGTCTTTAAACATCTTTCACCTGCGCATGAAAGGAAGCACTTAACGCCCTTTGGAAGGTCTGGTGGAGACACCCCTGCTTGGGAAGGCCTCGCCTGTGTACATGGCCTTCGCTTCTCTGTGCCTCACTTTCTTCTCTGAGTGGGAATAACAGCACTTGTGTAGCGGAGGGTGAGGAGTAAAAACAAAATGAAAAGGCAGCTGGAGAAGCATGCATGGAGGAATCATTTGTTTCTGGTCATTCTGGCAAGAACTGTTAGCAGTGAGAAAACAGTGCACAGGCGTATTCATTCGTTCAGCATTTTTAGGGGTAAGAAAGGTTCCATGAAAATGAATTTTGAAGGAAATCAAAGATTAGTCTTCTAAACATCAAAGCTTTACATGATAAGCTTTTAAGTCAAGTTCTTTCTAAATAAATTGCATACATCTTGTCTTTTGTACATGAGTGTATTTAAAATCTTACTGATGACTCAGGGTCATAATTTTTAAATACTTTTTTTTGGGGAAATAATCTCAACTTAGGGAAGGTTGCCATGATAAAAATAGTAAATGTATAAATAATATAAACCTGTATATAGTCTTTACCTAGATAAACTTAATATAGAGTTTTATCCCATTTGTTTTATCATTTCATTTCTCTCCCTCTCCCCAAAGCACTGAAAGGTTAGTTACGTACATCATAGCCCTTTATCTCTAAATACTTCACTGTGAATTTCCTAAGACATAGGGGTATTCTCGTACATAACCACAGTACAGCTATCAACTCAGCATATTTAGCATGGATACAATATTTTAATCTGCCATTGGTACTCCAGCTTTGTTTGTAGCATTTCATAGCACTTTTCCCCTCTAGGACAGAATCCAGTCTACAGGCAGGTATTTCATTTAATTGTGGTATCTCTTTACTCTCCTTGAATCTGTAATGTTTCCTTTGACACTGGCATTTTGGAATAATACAACTCCCCTCCCACACTTTAATTTTTTTAATGGAATGTTTTTCATTTTTGGTTTGTGTTTTCTTGTGATTCATCTCAGGCTATGATTTTTATTTTACTTTATTATTATTACTACTAGAGGCTCAGTGCACAAAATTCGTGCACTCAGGGAGTGTCCCTCAGCCTGGCCTGCTCTCTCGCGCAGTCTGGGAGCTTTTGGGGGATGTCCGACTGACAGTTTAGGCTCGCTTCCTGCAAGGCAGTCAAACATCCTTAGTGCTGTTGTGGAGGCAGAAGAGGCTCCCACCACCACTGCTGCGCTCACCAGCTGTGAGTCCGGCTTCTGGCTGAGCGGCATTCTGCTTATGGGAGCGCACTGACCAATAGGTGGCAGCTCCTGCGTTGAGTGGGATCAGGCTGAAACCAGCTCTCCAACATTCCCCACGGGGTCCCAGATTGCGAGAGGGTGCAGGCCAGGCCGAGGGACCCCACCTGGTGCGTGATTGGGGCCAGGAAGGGGTGCAGGAGGTTGGCCAGCTGGGGAGGAACCACAGAGGGCTCCTCAGTTGGCTGGACCCCAGCAGCAAGCTAACCTACTGGTTGGAGCATCTATCCCCTGGTGGTCAGTGCACATCATAGCAACTAGTCGACCAGTTGAATGTCTGCCCCCTGGTGGTCAGTGCATGTCATAGTGAGCAGTTGAGCGGCCTTAGCAAATCATTAGCATATTAGGCTTTGATTGGTTGAATGGACGACCAGATGACTGGACACTTAGCATATTAGGCTTTTATTATATAGGATTTTTATTATTTTTTGTTAATCCTCAGTTGAGGATATTTTTTCCCATTGCTTTTCAGAGAGAGTGGGAGGAAAGAAGTGAGGGAGGGAGGGAGGGAGATAGGAAGGAACCATGACTGATTTTGCCTCACACACGCACCCAAACTAGGAGTGGGGAGCAAACTGCAACCCAGGTACGGTACATGCCTTTGACCGGGATTCAAACCTGTGACTCTTGTGTACTCAGGCTGATGCTCTAACCACTGAACACACTGGCCAGGGCCAGGTTATGAGTTTTAGACTGAAATGTTGCTTATGCATTTCACCTTCTAGGGTGAAAATGCACTGTGTTCAACTGCCCTTCACTGATGATGTTCATTTAGACCAATCAAGATATGAACCAGTTTCTCCATTATATAATTACTAGGGGCCCATTGCACAAAGAGATTTGTGCAACAGGCCTTCCCTTCCCCTGGCTGCCAGCACTGGTTTTCCTCTGGCACCTGGGACCCAGGACCCAGGCCTTCGCTGCTCCGGCCAGAGCCTTCAGTCTTTGCTGCTCCCGCTGGAGCCTTCAGTCTTTGCTCTGCTGCTTCGTGCCTATGTATGCAAATTAACTGCCATCTTTGTTGGGTTAATTTGCATATTCTCCTGATTGGCTGGCCAGTGTAATGGAGGGATGGTCAATTTACATGTTTATCTGTTATTAGGTAAGATTATTTTTCTCCCTTCCTACTGATAAGTCTGTAAGGAGATGCTTTAAGACTATGTAAACATCCTATTCCTCATTAAAGGTTCCCTCTGGATCTAGCATCCATGGTAATTTTTTGCAGTCGTTGCAAAATGATGGTTTTCCAGCATTTTCTCTAATTTTAGCAATAGGCTCTTATAATTCTGTCAGCAAAAGCCCCCACTTCTCTCTTTATTAATTCATCATTAGTAAGAACTCTTAAATTCCTATTTTCCTCCCAATGTTTATAATTCATTATTATCTTTAACTAGAGGCCTGGTGCATGAATTTGTGCACTGGTGGCGTCTAGTGGGCCCGCCCTGATTGGGCCAATTGGGCTGGGCTGGCCAGGGCAGGAGCCCCGGGCAGTTGGTGGGCTGGCCCTGTCCCCTGGTTGAACTCAGGTTGAATTCCTGGTTGATGGGACAATTTGCATATTACCCTTTTATTATATAGGATTACTTTGGTGCACAACTTCCCCCAGATTTGAGGAGCCCTTTTAGGTGGTTCCAATGTCCTTGTGACATGTCCCCATCATAATTTTGAGCACTTTCTTACTTTCTGATGTCACAGGATACCCAGGCTAAGTAGCATCTGTTTGCCCCAGCTCAAGGTCAGTTATGAGCAGTTCATACAATTATGCTCCTAGGGTGTTTTAGGGCTAGTTAGCACCTTACAGAAGTGTCTCAGACTACTCTGATTTTGTGTGTGTCCTTTTTGTAGTTTTCCAGTTTTCTTCTTTCAGAGCTGTCAAGAGACTTTGGAAGTCTCTTTGTCTTCAGCTCTTTTTAATTGCTGCTTCCAATTTTTTACTGGATGGAAAACGAGAGAGCCAAATGTTTAGTTTTATGTAAAGTAAAAGTGAATGGGTCATGAGTGAGGGCCCAAAGCATACTGTTTTGAGCAAAGTGTATGAGCTTGAGTGCATGAACTTAATTTCGTTATTTGGCCTTTTTCACTTTGGTTCTCAGCTGTGTTCTGGGTAGTTGAGCTTACAGATAGGGACTTGGATAAATAAATGGTTATTGTTCTTCTAAAGGGATTGTAAGGAAAGAAGATATTTGTGTCCCTTTTGAATTATAGGATTTCAGGTCAGATTATCTTCTCAAACCCAGTGCTACTCTTTTCTTTTGTTTCCTTTTCTCTTCTTGTCTCTTTTCTTTTCTTTTTGTAAAAAAATTATTTTCTTATTCATTTTTTCTTCAATTATAGTTGACATGCAATATTATATTGGTTTCAGGTGTACACCCTAGTGAGTAGACATTTCTATAATTTGCAAAGTGATCTCCCTGATAAGTCTAGTATCCATCTGACACCATAGGTAGTTATTACAATACTAGAGGCCTGGTGCACAACATTTGTGCACTTGGGGAGGATGGGAAGGGATCCCTCAGCCTGGCCTGTGTCCTTTTGCAGTGCGGGAGCCCTTGCGGGATGTCCGACTGACAGTGTGGTCCTAAGCTGTCAGTTGGACGTCCTTAGTGCTGCCGCAGAGGCGGGAGAGGCTCCCGCCACTGCCGCTGGCTCACCAGCTGTCAGCCCAACTTCTGGCTGAGCGGCACTCCCCCTGTGGGAGTGCACTAACAGGGGGCAGTTCTTGCACTGAGCATCTGCCCCCTGGTGGTCAGTGCACATCATAGTGACCAGTTGTTTTGCTGTTGAGTCAATTTGCATATTACCCTTTTATTATACAGGGTTATTGACTATATTCCCTAGTCCACACTATATCCACATGACTTTTCAATGTTATTTTTATTGTTGAAAGTCTTATATAGGTCCTCCCTTTTCCCTCATTAACCTCTTCTAGCCTGCTCCCATCCTCCTTTCTCCCCCAGGTCCTCACTACCCCATTGTCTATGTCCATGGGCTATGCATATATGCATACAAGTTCATTGGTTGATCTCTTCCTACCCACCCTGCCCTGCCTTCCTCCATGTGACTTTTTTTAACTTCCAATTTGTACCTCTTAGTCCCTTCATTTTCTTTTTAAAAAATATATTATTTTTATTATTAAATCTTTATTGTTCAGATTATTACAGTTATTCCTCTTTTTCCCCCCCATAGCTCCCCTCCACCCAGTTCCCACCCCACCCTCTTCCCTTACCCCCCCACCCCAAAACTGTCCTCATCCATAGGTGTACGATTTTTGTCCAGTCTCTTCCTGCACCCACCACACCCCTTTCCTCCTGAAAATTGTCAGTCCACTCCCTTCCTATACCCCTGATTCTATTATATTCACCAGTTTATTCCGTTTATCTGATTTTTTATTCACTTGATTTTAGATTCACTTGTTGATAGATATGTATTTGTTGTTCATAATTTTTATCTTTACCTTTTTCTTCTTCTTCCTCTTCTTAAAGAATACCTTTCAGCATTTCATATAATACTGGTTTGGTGCTGATGAACTCCTTTAGCTTTTTCTTATCTGTGAAGCTCTTTATTTGACCTTCAATTCTGAATGATTGCTTTGCTGGGTAAAGTAATCTTGGTTGTAGGTTCTTGCTATTCATCACTTTGAATATTTCTTGCCACTCCATTCTTGCCTGCATAGTTTTTGTTGAGAAATCAGCTGACAGTCGTATGGGTACTCCCTTGTAGGTAACTGTTTTTCTCTTGCTGCTTTTAAGCTTCTCTCCTTGTCTTTTGCCCTTGGCATTTTAATTATGATGTGTCTTGGTGTGGTCCTCTTTGGATTCCTTTTGTTTGGGGTTCTCTGTGGTTCCTGGACTTGTAAGTCTATTTCTTTCAACAGGTAGGGGAAGTTTTCTGTCATTATTTCTTCTAATAGGTTTTCAATATCTTGCTCTCTCTCTCTTCTTCTGACACCCCCGTAATTCAGATGTTGGTACGTTTGAAGTTGTCCCAAAGGCTCCTTACACTATCTTCATATTTTTGGATTCTTTTTTCTTTTTACTTTTCTGGTTGGGTGTTTTTTGCTTCTTCATATTTCAAATCTTTGACTTGATTCTTGCGATCCTCTAGTCTGCTGTTGGATTTCTATATATTATTCTTTATTTCAGTCAGTGTATGCTTAATTTCTAGCTGGTCCTTTTTCATATCCTCGAGGGTCTCACTAGATTTGTTAAGGGTCTCACTAAATTTATCAGCGGTTTCTAGAAAATTCTTTAAAAACCTTATAACTGTGGTTTTGAACTCTATACCCAGGAGTTTGCTTTCCTCCATTTCTGTCATTTGTGACCTGTTTCCTTGTCTTCGCATTTTGACTGCTTCCCTGTGATAGAGTGGCTTTCTGTGCTAGGTGTCCTACAGGGCCCAGTGGCTCAGCCTCCCCAATTACCTGAGGTGGACACTCTTGGTGCACCCCTTTGTGGTCTTTGTGCACCGTCTTGTTGTAGTTAAGCCTGATTGTTGTTGGTATCACTGGGAGGAATTGACCTCCAGGCCAGTTGGCTGTGAGAATCAGCTGTGTCTACGGTGGGAGAACTGTGCTGGAGACACCCTTATGGGGCAAGAATTGCTTCAGTGGGGCTTTGGTGCTCACTGAGTCTGCCCCTGAGTATGTCCCTTATGGATCTGAGGAGTTGTAATTTGGATGGTCCCACTCTGACCACTGGATACACTGGCTCTTGGATCTCTAAGGAGGAACTAATTTAGCCTCTGCCTGAGGCTATCCAGCAGGAGCTACAGAGAGATCTGCAGGTTCCTCTTCTTTGTTTGGGGTTTGGAGGTGCCCAGATGAGGCCCAGCTGTGAGGCAATGCAAGCTGCTGTGGGGCCTTGGGCCTTCTTTTGGATGTTCTGGGTCTCTCTGATCCAGCTGCAGTTTGTTAGGTAATTGTAGATTGCAAAGGCCCAGGCCATTCATATGCAAAAGCCTCTGCATGCAGCTTGGGTGGGCCAGGGTCTCAGGGAATCAACAGGGCAGAGCAAAGAGCTATGTCTGATCCTCAGCCCTGACCTAAGAGGCCCCGGGTCTCAGTGACCTGCAGTAATTGCTGTAAGCACTTCTGTGAGAAAGCCACCCTCAAGTTCTGTCCTATGTCAGACAGTCCAGTTTCTCCCCATATGAGCCTGAGTCCCCTGAGACTCACCCAGAACTGGAGTTCAGAGCAGTCAGGAGCTTGTGTCTCCCTCCTGATTGAAAAAGAAAACCACGTCCTCAGTTACCAGCCCTTTCTTCACGCACCTCCATACCTTTGCACTTTACTTCTGCACCTCCTCTGAGTCTCCGTGTGCTTTTCTCTTTTCTTCTAGTTGTAGAATTTCCACTCAGCCAGCCTTCCTGTGGTTCTGGATGATGTCCATTTTGTCTTTTAGTTGTAGTTTTGAAGTGGTTGTGCAAGGCAGCAATTTCAGGTTTTTACCTATGCTGCCATCTTGGTTTCTCCCCTTCACCTTTTTCACCCATCCTCCTTACCCTCCTGTCTAGCAACCATCAGTTCTCTGTATCTATGAGTTCCTGTTTTGTTTATTTCATTTTTTAGGTTCCACATATAAGTTAAATTGTATGGTATTCGTCTTTCTCTGCCTGCTTTATTTCACTTAACGTAACACCCTTAAGGTCCATCTATGTTGTGGCAAATGGCAAGGTTTCATTTTTTTCTGGCTGAGTAATATTCCATTGTATATATGTACCACATCTTCTTTATCCATCTGTCTATTGATGGATAGTTAAATTGCTTCCATATCTTGGCTGTTGTAAATAATGCTGGAATGAACATAGAGGTGCATATATTCTTTCAAATTAGTGTTTTGGGTTTCTTTGGATATATTTCCAGAAGTGGAATCACTGGGTCATAAGGCATTCCATTTTTGATTTCTAGAGGTAACCACATACTGTTTTTCACAGTGGCTGCCCTAATTTGCATTTTCATCAACAATGCAAGAGTGTTCCCTTTTCTCCACTTCCTCTACAAACACTTGTTATTTGTTAATTTATTGATAGTAGCCATTCTGACAGTTGTGAGGTGATAGCTCATTGTAGTTTTAACTTGCATTTCTCTGATGATTAGTGAGGTTAAGCATCTCTTCTTATGTCTATTGGCCATCTGCATGTCCACTTTGGGGAAGTGTCTATTCAGGTCCATTGCCCATTTTTTAATTGGATTGTTTGTTTTTTAGTGTTGAGTCGTTTAAGTTTTTTTTATAAATTTTGGATATTAACCCCTTATTAGGTATATCATGGGTGAATATATTCTCTCATTAAGTGGGTTGTATTTTCAATTTGCTGATGGTTTCCTTTGCTGTGCAAAACGTTTTTAGTTTAATATAGTCCCAGTTGTTTATTTTTTCTTTTGTTTCCCTTGTCTGACGAAATATAAGAAAAAAAAATATTGTTACGAGAAATATCCGATATTTTGCTGTCTATATTTTCTTCTAGGATTTTTATAGTTTTGAGTCTAATATTTTAATCCAGTTTGAGTTTATTCTTGTGTATGGTGTAAGAAGATGGTCTGTTTTTATTATTTTGCCTAGTATTTCTTTTGTTTAGGATATAAATTAGTTTAAGTAAATAGTCATGCCTTTACAATGATTATGTAAAAATATTAAACTTCTAGAAAGATGTCTGGAATTCATAAGATTTAAACCAGTTTAAAAAAGTGCTTGTAGTTGACCGAAGCACTGCAACGCAGACATGGCCTTAATGATTTGGTGGATGATGGTTGTTGACCATTCCCTCTATTACCCCACAGACGTGTTCAATCTCCACATTCATTAACAGGCCCAGCCTCAGGGACCCACATCCCTAAAGAGCCACCCAGGATTACCCTGCGGAGCAGCACTGAGCATTTTGCAGCATTCCTTCTTCCTTAGGGTTAACTAAGCTTCTAATTGTCTGAAATTGGGAATAAATACAAGGCTTCTAGTGACATCCATGACGACAGCCAAGTCCTGATGAATATTCTTATGGGAACTAGGGCCTATTGACTCCCACAAGGTTGGAATTGTCTTAAAATGCTGACGTTTCACCTTAATAAAATGTTTTGTGAACATTTGAATCAATTTGGAATTTCTAGATGGAATTATTAAAACTAAAGTATAAGAATAAAAAGAATAAACTACAAAAAGTACAGGAATAGTACATAAAGAAACAAAAAACGGGCCAGTGCACCATTGCCAAGGGTAGTCTTGACACAGGTATTGGGGTGGGGGATGGGGGGTGGAGGTGGGGGTGGGAGTAGGAGTAGGAATCCACCCTACCTTCTACACTGTTCAGTAAACTCAGTACTGAATCAGACCCCTCTTTCCTCCAAGTTGTGAGGCAGTATTCTTAACCACCTTTATTTCATTTTGCATTGGTGTTTTGACTGCTTCCTTTATTTTGAGGGTTGACCCATATTTGGGAATGCCACTAACTTATGAGCTCCTATCACTGCCTGGACCAGTTTCCAGGACTCTGACTACCTCTTTGCAGTCCCAGACTTCACAAGTCGATAGATGACAGTCAGGGAGAGAGCAACTGAAATGTGCCAGCCCCTTTGTCTTAGTGTCAGCGACAGGAGAAACATCGACGGGTTCTTTCAGAACGTTAGTGAGGTCCCCTCCAGTGTCTTGGATTCCCCCAGGCCTTCTGCCAAAGGAATCACGGACTCTATGGGCAGACAGTGTCAACCAAGAGAGTGGTTAGTTATTTTATCACCAGACTTTAAAGGAGCCTGTAAGATCCTGGAGAAGGTGCAGATTATTATAAGCACTAATTATATAGTGCTCGGTGCAGCCAGAGCAGTGTATGGGTGAGGGAGGCAGGGGCAGAGCTTGTGGGGCTGTTGATATATGGAAAAAAACCCACAAGTTTGGATGCTCTCCTTCTGTTGTAGTACGAAATGCTTCATGTTACACCACCAATGAGTGCCCCTGATGTCCTCAAGAAGAGCCCTGTGGTTGATGATGCTGGCTGGGTAGATGTGGACAGAGAAACTCTGCAGCACAAGAAGTACTCAAATGTGTTTGGGATTGGGGACTGCACCAACCTTCCTACGTCGAAGACTGCCGCTGCTGTAGGTAAGATAACGTGCAGCGTTTCCTCCCCCTTCAAATGATGTCCCCCAAGGCACCATCGTAACTGAAACAGTAATTTGGCACAAACTGCATTCCACTACTAACGAGGAAACTTTTCTGGATTAAAAATGACTTTGGCTTCCCTGACACAGAATCGTGTTGATGAACTTAGTATTGTGTAAACCAGAAAGAATGTGTTGAGGGCTTTGTGTCAGAGTAGCACGACCTCTTCTGCCTTTTCTAGGTCAGAGAGGTTGCTTTCAGGGGAGGGTGCATTCGAGAGAGGGCCCCACTTTTCCAGCTCTCGGAAACTCTGTTACTCCTTATAGTGCCACGCGCTCATCCCTGAGCTCAGTCTGTGACACCAGGCAGGTTGGCTATTTTTTTTTCTGTCTGAAGCACGGTGAAGTTGGGGAAGCATTTGTTTCCCCAGAAAACACATGCACATCAATGAATGCTTGCAGACCAGAAAATTGTCCTGTTAAGACAAACACAGTGGAGCGTGCCCTGATTGGTACACCATTCAGGTCTCTGCCTGGAAATTAAATTCTTCACCTCGGTGTTCTGCACTAGCAGTGATGGGGAGAATGGCCTTGTGCATTCCGTCCTCCGTAGACAGGAGCTGTCCTCTGTGGGTGCTGTAGAGCACAGACCTCCCTGCTGGTGGGAATGGCAGTGTTTTGTGTGAATTGTACACCTGCAGCTCGTGTTAAATGACTTCCGCTAACTACTTCAGCCTAAGAAAGACCTTCAAGGAAACCCACTGAATATCTTTTCCACTTTTATTTGTTTTGTTAATCCTCACCCAAAGGTGTTTTTCCAATGATTTTTAGAGAGAGTGGAAGAGAGAGAGAAAGAGAGAAATATCAGTGTGAGAGAAACACATCAACTGGTTGCCTCCTGCATGTGCCTCGACCAGGGTCTGGGCTGGGGAAGAGCCTGCCACTGAGGTATGTGCCCTTGACCGGAATCAAACCGGGGACCCTTCAATCTGCAGGCTGAGCTCCACGGAGCCAAATGGGCTAGGGTTCTTTTCCACTCTCTCTGTTTTTTTAAAAAAATATATATATTTTATTGATTTTTCACAGAGAGGAAGAGAGAGGGATAGAGAGTTAGAAATATCTATGAGAGAGAAACATCGATCAGCTGCCTCCTGCACACTCCACACTGGGAATGTGCTCGCAACAAAGGCACATGACCCTGACTGGAATCGAACCCAGGACCCTTGAGTCTGCAGGCTGATTCTCTATACATTGAGCCAAACCGGTCAGGGCTCTTTTCCACTCTTAATAGTCATTTTATTTAAAAAATGTAAATCTATGAAAAATTTGGAAGTAAAATGAATACCCATATATTCTTCAGGTATTAACTGATTACTGATGTTATGGGGCATTTGCTTTATCTGTGTACATTTTTTGCTGAGTTATTAGAAAGTGACTTTTGACTTCATAATGCTTCACCCTCAAACACTTCAACTTGCATCTCCTAAGAAAAAGGACTTTCTCCTCTATCTCCCCAAGGCTATCATCACATCCAAGAAATGGAACATTGTATGAGAAAATCATCTCATATACAATCCAGTGTGAATTTCTCCAGTTTTCCTAATAATGTTTCTATGGCTCAGTTCTCTCTTAAATGCATGAACCAGTCAAGGACTGTTAGAGAGGTTAGTAAAAGGAAGGGAAGCACAGGGAATTGGACACTGAGCCTGATTGCTATACCAGGAAGCCACAACTTCACACACACTCCAGGGGTCCACAGCATTACCTGGCCAAGGATTAAGTCGTCGTCCCGCCCACCTCCACACAGAATTAGGGGGGAGGTAAGCACATGTGCAGTAGAAGCCAAAATGGCACAGGGGGAAGTGCCTGACCGTAGAGGCCTGGAAAAGGGAGCATTGGTCAGGGAGTGGACCCATCAAAGCTTACAAAAGCTTGGGAAGTTGATTGGTTATTTAGAAAAATTCTTGGTCTTTCAACCCCAAGGGAACAAAGATCTCTCTCTCTCTCTCTCTCTCCCCCCGCCCCTCCCCTCTCTCCCCTTTTGCCTCCCCTGTGTGCTTGTGCAGACATGTGGGTTTAGTAGCTAGCTGTGGCCCCAGGCAAACCTCTCCAGCTCCACAGGACTAAGCTTTAATATGAAATGGAAACTCTGGACACTGGCCTTTGACAAGACCTTGATAAAGACAAGATTGGACTTTTTTTCATGGCCAGATGGTTGGAGATGGGACATTGGGAACTCAGGGGCAATCCAGGGGCAGCCTTCCTGAATAGATCTTGCCACACCATGATCTCCCATGCATGGGTCCTTGGAATGCTTTTCTCTGGATCTTGTGGAAGAGCCCGATTTCCCCAGGACTGCACACTACATTGATTGTCATGTCTCTGGTTTCCTTTAATCGAGAACACACCCTCTAACATTTTTTTTTAAACTTTTATGACATTGGCATTTTTTAAGAGTCCAGGCTGGTTAATCTATAGAATATGTCGTAATTTAGGATTGCCTATTTTTTCTTACATTTAGATTCAGGTGATAGTTTCACAGGACCCTCCACACAGGAGGTTGCGTGTCTCCCACTGTGTTACCTCAGGAGTCCATGATGTTCATTTGTTTTGTCCTGGGTTCTTTGTCTTTGTCTACTTATAAGTAGACTTCGGAGCCATATTTTGAATTTATATTTCTCTTAATGGAAGGCTGCTGAATTTATGTGTTAAATACCTGTGCTGCATGTGAGATTCAGATTACCCAGCTTTTGGCTTTCTTCAAAAAAAAACCTGTATCTGATTCCGTGTTCCAGATAGATACTATTAAATACAAGTAAATGAAAATTCTAAATGAGGTTTTGCTCCCAGTCCTACCCATCTTCTGAGCTTCTGCGTTCCCCCTGACCATGCAGAGAGCATCCTAACATTTATTTATTTATATTTATTGTTAAAAGTATTACAGATGTCCCCATTAGTGTGGGGGACATCCCACTGTTTTTACATTTTTTTTTTTTTTTTTTTTACAATCTGTATCCTATTGTATGGCTGCTCCAGGGTTTATTTAACAAGTTCGCACAACTATATTTGCATCGTTTCTGACCCATATTATTCTTAAACTGAGCTGCAGTGAACACTTTTTTTTCTGTCATGTCACTTGTGTGAAAGTCTATTTGCTCTTCTCTTTGATGTCCACTTAACAATAGTCTTAACTCTCCCCAGCAAGTCCTCTGAATTTACATTTCTCTAATGTAAGGCTCCTGAATTTATGTGTTGAAAGTACATAAATTCTTAGCAATGCTTACACTTGTCCCACAAATCTGTCCCTGGCGTTCCCTGCCACCAGCCAAGTTTCTTGCCTCCATCCAGGCCACCTGCCCGCAGTGCAATCAATTGAGGGGGGAGGGGGATGGTGGTGGCGGACGCAGGCAGCACCAGGCCAAGGTGGGTACAGGTGGGGCCGGCTGCCAGCAGCTGGGGGAAGCCTGGATGCCGACAGCCTGGGGAAGGAAGGCCTACCCTTGCACAAATTTTGTGCATTGGGCTTCTAAGTATACATCTCTCTCTATATATGTAGATATAGATATGTTATATCTATCTATCTATCTATCTATCTATCTATCTATCTATCTATGTGTATATATGTGTATATAATAGTATATATATATTCATATATTTAGTGGCTCAATGCATGAAATTTGTACTAGGGGCTTGGCCTCGCAGCCACGGCTTTGTCCAGAAGGTTGTTCGGCTGTCTGTTCTAATTAGCATATTATGCTTTTATTATTATAGATAGTATTTTTTAAGCAGAGTTATTTATTTCTTTTTTTAAAACATATTTTTATTGATTTTTTACAGAGAGGAAGGGAGAGGGATAGAGAGTTAGAAACATTGATGAGAGAGAAGCATTGATCAGCTGCCTCCTGCATACCCACCACTGGGGATGTGTCTGCAACCAAGGTACATGCCCTTGAACCTGGGACCCTTGAGTCCGCAGGCCAACGCTCTATCCACTGAGTCGAACCAGTCAGGGCGAGTTATTTATTTCTTATATTTTGGATCCTCTCATTCCAGTAAAAAATTTATTGTTCTTTTGGGCATCAGCAAACTACCACCTGCTGGCCAAATGCAGCTTGCTGCTTGTTTTCATACAGTTAGCTAAGATGTTTTCTACTGATGAACATTTATAATCAATTTGATAATAGGGAACACTAACTCTTTCTTATTCTTAAGGAAAGAAGAATTCCATTCTTCTCATTAATAGACTTATACTAGTAGTACAAAAAGTTATTATTATACTTTTTTTTACATTTTGAATTTTGTTAATAAAATTTTTTGTTTTCTCTTGTTATATAATAACTAGGGGCCCAGTGCACAAAAATTTGTGCACTTGGGAAGTCCCTTAGCCTGGCCTGTGCCCTCTCTCATTCTGGGACCCCTTTGGGGATGTCCACCTGCTGGCATGCCTGGCCAGGCTGGGTGACGGGCTGAGGGCTGTTTTCAGGCTGCCCACAGCCCCTTCAGGTTTTGGGTCCCTATTGGGATGCTTGGGCATCCTGGGTGAGGAGCTGAGGGGCTTTTTCAGGCTGCCCACGGTTTCTTCAGGTTTTGGGTCCCTACTGGGGTACTTTGCCAGCCTGGGTGAGGGGCTGATGGCTGTTTGCAGGCTGGCCAAGCCCTCCAGTGAGGACCCTCACCCCATTTGGGTGTGGCCAGTCTGGGTGACAGGCTGAGGGATGTTTTCAGGCTTTTAGGCTGCCCACAGCTCCCATTGACCCAATGTCCCAGCAAGGCTGGCTGGAAGCAGGTTTCTGGGGTTTATTTATCTTCTATAATTGATACTCTGTTCCTTTAAGCCGAGGCCTAGGCAGATAACGAAGCCTCCTGTTTGCTTCAGCTCTGTGGCTTCTATAATTGAAGGAATGTTGCCTTAGTAGACGCGCCCAGCCGGCCTAGGCAGACAGTTTCCTCCATTGCTGGTGCAATGGAAGCCTGCTGTTTGCTTCAGCTCCGAGGCTTCTATAATTGAAACAATGTTGCAACAATGTTGCCTGAGCCAGGAGAAGCCCAGCCGGCCTAGACAGAGAGTTTACTCCTGGTGCAACAGAAGCTGCTTGTTTACTCTAGCTCCGTGACTGCCGGCCTCCATCTTGGCTGGGTTAATTTGCATACAGCCGCTCTGATTGGCTGGTGGGCATGGCTTAGGCATCCCGAAGAAATGGTCAATTTCAATATTACTCTTTTATTAGATTAGATAGCTTTGGTTTTACCTCTTGGCCTACAAGGTCTAAAATTTTGCTTTACAGAAACATTTGCTGACCCTGATTTTGAGGATTGCAAAATAATAGCTTTAATGAGCATTTTACAATAGATAGGTATCCCATCTTTCCTCAAAAGTCAATCCAGTCTCCCATCTCTAGAGACACAAACTGCTTGTATTTTTAAAAGGGCAGTCTTTTTAAAAATATATTTTTCAATTACAATTGAGATGCAATATTATGTTATTTTCAGGTATAAAACATAGTGATTATACATTTATATACCTTATGAAGTGATCACCCCAATAAGTCTAATACCCATCTGACACCATATCTAGTCATTATAATATTATTGACTATAATCCCTATGGTGTACATTCCTGTGACTATTTTTATAACTGGCATATTTTGTTTTGTTTGGTTAATCCTCACCCGAGGATATTTTTCCATTGACTTTCAGGCAGAGTGAAAGGGAGAGGAAAAGACAGAGAGAACACATCGATTGGTTGCCTCCTGCACAGGCCCCGACCAGGCGCAGGCTGGTGAGTAGCCTGCAACTAAGGTACATGCCCTTGGCCAAAATCCAACCCAGGATCCTTTGGTCCACAGGCCGACACTCTGTCCACTGAGCCAAACCATCTAGGACCATTTTGTACTCCTTAATCCCTTTTTTTGCCCAACCCCCAACCTCCCTCCCATCTGGCAGCCATCAATTTAAAACCGAACACTATTCTGGGATTAGATAATATCAAGGAATTATTGCTAGAAATTTGGGTGCAAACATGTTACTGTGTTTGTGTTAAAAAAGAAAAACACCTCGTCTATCAAAGATATACACAGAAATATTTATGGGTGAGTTGCTATGATGTTTGCTCTAAAAATGCTCCAGGAAGAAAAGTGGCACATGTGATGGGATAGATGAAACAAGAATGACAGAGTTGGGAAATTTTCATAATAAAAATGGCAGTCTCCCATTCTTGCCACGAAAAAACAAAAATCCCTCTCTCTCTCTCCCTCTCTAATCTGATCCAACCTCAGGACAGTCCAGTAGAGAGGAAAGCTCACGGTTTTGCCTAATTGATATACTTAGGCTATTAATCTAGGCTGGGACGCAGGGATCTCCCAGATAACTAGGGGATATGGGGCACACAGATCAAGCAACACCCACCGGACCCTAGGAGGAGGGGGGTGGGGTTGGGGTGTTGTCTCCTTTATAGTCCTTTTGTTTGAAATTGCCAGTCCTCTTGTTAGAGAGAGCTGGCTCATCAGTTTCAAACTTGTGGAGGCACTTATGTGGGCCTTTGATGAACTGAAGAGCCCCTTCTGGTATCCAGAACTTCAAATAGTAAGAATCATGTTCTAGTTAAAATTTAGAAGGATGGGGAATGGAGCCTTCTTAACTGGTTCAAGTTAAAGTTATCTGCAAATGAGGTTTTGTGAAAAACCTAGATGCTTATATTTTTCTGACTTCTCCATTTCTCTTACAGCTGCCCAGTCAGGAATCCTTGACAGAACAATTTCTCTGATCATGAAGAATGAAACACCAATGAAGAAGGTTTGTAAGAGTAAGAGTCTCAATTATCATCTTCCGTTCTGTGTGAAAACAGTGTTTTCCTACAATGTTGCCACTTTCTTAATTAGTTTCTCTAATATAGCCATTGCAACTGTTGCCTTTATTACTACTTTTTGTTATATAATTTCCATTTTTCACGGTACAAAAAAAGAAAAAAATTGGCAACTGCTCAGAGTAAAGACTAAATTCTACAGCGTCTATATAACATCCTAAAAAAGCCACTTTCCAACTCAGTTTCATGTACAATTTTAGTATGATGGCTACACGTCATGTCCACTGGTGACGAGCTACAACCGCGTGATCCTCGCGGAGTTTAACTACAACCTGCAGCCACTGGAGACCTTCCCCTTTGACCAGAGCAAAGAGAGACTTTCCATGTACTTCATGAAGGCCGACATGATGCCCTTCCTATACTGGAATATGATGCTAAGGTAGGTGCATTGCTGGGGGGCGGGGCACGTCTTTCAGCCTAGCACACCCACTTGTGCCGGGGGATGGTTTTAAGGAAGCTTTCCAGCTTCGGGAGAAATCATGACCCCGAGCCTAGGACTGGCCAGTGGGATCCCCCTTACTGCGCCATTTCTCAAGGAGTGGTGATGGCAGCCTGCGAAGGATGCTGGATCCTCAGCCACACTGGGTAGGAGAGAGGCTGCCCCCGGTGAGGAAAGGGAGTAGTACATCCATCTTCTCTTCATTATTGGCAGCAACCAAGTCTTGCTGGATTAATAATAATAATAAATCCTGATAAATTGTTTTTACATGTTAAATAGTTTTGCGGTGGTCACTTACTAGCTATGTGTCTTAGGGCAAGTTGTTTAAACTCTCTGTATTTAACATTTTTTAAAAAAATTCTTTATTGTTTAAAGTATTACATATGTGTCCTTTTCCCCCCATTGACCTCTCCGCAGCTGTTCCCATCCCCCAGCACATGCCCTCACCCCTCTACTGCCTGTGTCCATGGGTTATGCTTATATGCATGCATACAAGTCCTTTGGTTGATCTCTTATGCCCCCCAGCAATCCCCTCTCTCCCACTTTGCTGGTCTGTGTTTAACTTTTTTATCTGCGAATGAAAGTAACCTCAGAGGATGGGGATTAATGAGATAATGCATTAAAAGACAGCCACATAGTAGGCATAGTTGTGAATAAATAGAGTAAGAACATTTAATAATTCTTCTTCTTAGTTCCAAACAATGAAAATCTCATTTGACTTGTACAAACCACTATGAGATAGGTAAGTCAGGGTATCTATCCTAGTGGTTTTCAACCAGGGTGATTTTGCCCGTCAGGGGGCCTTTGGCAATATCTGGAGACATATTTGGTTGTCACAGCTGGAGGGGATGCTACTGGCTTCTCGTGAGCAGCGGCCGGGGATGCTGCTAAACACCTTATAATGCACAGGCCAGTCCCCCCCTCCCCAAAGAAATAGCTGGTTCATAGCGTCAGTAGGGCTAAAGCTGAGAAACCTGGACCTATGCTTTATTTGTAAGCAAATGCAAGTAGAGAGGGTTGCAGTTTGCCAGTAGCAGAGATTGCATGCAAGCTTGCTGAACTGAGTGAGCATGTCCAGGCTCACATAGCAAGTCAGTGTCGAAATCAGAACTGGAAGCATGCCCCCTCCTGGTCACAGGGTCTCTCTCCCTCACAAGACAAGCCTTGCGTCCTGTGCCGCGTGTCTCTGAGCTGTGTGACTTCCAACCTCCCGCTGACCGAGGCCACTCCCATCTCTCCTGACGCAAATGTCTTTTCCATGTCGTTTTTTACAGGGGTTACTGGGGAGGACCAGCCTTTCTGCGGAAGTTGTTTCACCTGGGTATGAGTTAAGGATGGTCAGTCCTTGCTCTCTCTGGGCGGCTTCCGGACCAAAATCACAGTCAGACTGGCCAAGAGCAGCATGAAGAACACCAGAACTAACCCTGTAAAGCGTTCAGTGCTGGATGCTGGGTGACGGGAACTCAGTGCCTCCCTTTCCAGTCCCTTTCAACAGCCACTGTCCATGTCTGCCCGGGATGAGCTTGGTTCCTTGGAAATATTAAAATAAAGGAATAGACTTCTATTTTTTAACTAAAAGCGTGTCATTGAGATTCTACGAAAAATTTTTTAATCCGGATTAGTGGCATGAAAAGTCACAGCACTTGGGAGGAAAAGATGGTGATGGTGGAATAGCTTTTCTGCCATCGACTCTGAGTATTCAGTGGATAGCTTGTGTAATTTCACCCGAGCCCGTTTGGATTCACAGGAAACCGGGGTCATTCCAGGGAGAAGGTTTAAACAGCGTGTATGACCGCCCTGAGCACGGGCTGCAGGAGCACAGGGGGGCGGGTCCAGCGCCTGGCCACGTGTTTGTGCTGAGGCCACGCCCTCTCCCAGCCAGCCTTGAATGTGGTGGGATACTAGCGCTGTAGGATGCGGGACTTCTCTACTGGGCAACTTTGTCTCTAGGATTCCCCATCAACCTGGCTGAAACGTCCTTAAAACTCTATCAGGTCTGCGATGCTCCCGGTCCCTCCACTTCCCAGGTGTCCCAGCTGATTCATGGTGTGAGAGCCCTCCCTGCCTTCTCCATCAGCCTTCGCAGACGCTTCCCCCCATGAAGTCTTTTGCAAATGACTTCATGGCACCTGCTTCCCAGAGAACTCACACACAGTGAGGATGGGGTTAGAGGAATTCTGGTGTGCGTGGTAAGCATTTGATTCATTCAGTCCCATTTTGAGCCTTGAAATTTTTGAATAAATTCACGTGAGAAATATGGCAGGAAATAGTTCCACTTTAGTTCATCAGTGGCTTCAAAAAATTGTTTCTAATGAGCTTATTTGTAGAAGCTTATCTGGTTCATCAGAAAGCTTTGTACATTGCATATTTATAAACTCTGCAAGGGAAATGCATAGCAATCTATGCAATGCCTTACAGCAATTTAGAGTTCAAACCCTTGTGTATTTCTTAAGATTGCCAAGTCTCTGGGGTTCAGGTTTCCTGGGGTTCAGGTGACTTTAGAAACTGCCCAGGCATTCATTCATTCATTCAAATATTTACTGAGCACCTGCAACCTGCCAAGTGCTATTCTTGGCCCAGGAGGTGCAGTGGTGAATCAGACAGAGGAGGGCTCTGCCCACATTCCTGTGGTTCCTTTTCTTTCCCTGGGATGCCCGGGAGCAAGCTGAACGAGGCCCTGGTTCCATTTGAAAAGTAGACTTTCTTCGGTGGCTGGCACATGTTCTGGAAAAGAACAGGCCACCACCCCAGCTGCAGACCCCCACCCTGGCTCCCGGAGTGGAAGATGTTTTCTGGGGCTACCATACACACATCCTGGAGGTTTCCTGTCCTTTCATGCTCCAAAATGTCCCGTTTGGACAATGGGTTATATGATCACTCTAGTGATCACACTCACCCCTCCCACCTCCACCTAGTCCCAGAGTGGGAGAGCAGCGCTGCAAGCCAGGGGCTGGGTGTGCTTGCCCATGGGCTTGTGACTGCTCTGCCCTGTCCTCTGAATTCAGGCAAAGAAACCCCATGCCTTTACGGAGGTCCTAGTGGGCTGCTCTCTGGGAGAGCTGGGGCCGGTCACCGCCAGTGACCTGAGGTCCCAGGAGTCACCAGCCAATAGCTCTTCCTGGCTATGGACAACAGTTCTGCCAAGGCCGGCTTCTGCATTTCAGGGATGGGCTGTGATTCCGGGAGTGGCTGAGCTCTAGGCTGGGTCACTTGGAAATCCCTTACAGAGTGAACTGGAGCCTTCCGGTCTGTTTATGACCATGTGTCTGAATGAAAACCTCCAAACATCTGGGAATCGCTTTTGGATTCACATGACATTGGATTTATTGCCCAAGCTGGAGGGAGCAGTGACCACTGTTGGCCAGTCCATTGGTCTCCAGCTTTCATTCCTCCGAGCTGGGGAAGATCAGAAAAATCTTGGCTTTCAAAATCTTATCCCCTTAACCATGAACGTGGGATTGGCCACTGGAGAGGTCTTCCATGAGACTGCCTCCACTTGCTAGGATCCTGCAGCAGGAAGAGGGAGCGAGGCCAGGGTAGGGACAAAGGTTGGTGGTTTCTCCACAGGTGTGCTGCAGGGTGGGTGAGGTTTCAGGGTGTGCCCTTCAAGGCTCTGACTCAGCCGCTGATGACTTCAGAGTCCAGAAATGATGCCAGCTGGGGCTGCTGACTGGGAAACCCCTCTCCACTCCTGCTCTTTGTCTCTAGAGCAACTTTCCAGGAATTAAAATTCCTGCCCTGGCATCAGCCCTGGGTGAGCTCTGAGTGTCATAAAAATAGTGGGGTGGCAGCTTAGAGGCCCTAGGATGAGGAAGGAAGCAAGGCTTAAGTCAGCTGGGGGAACTCAGGATTTTGAATTTAGAAGTTTTTTGTGGTATTAAGAACATTTTTAGTGTTTTTATTTCTTGTGTCTAACGTTTGTAAAAAATTTTAGAGATCAGAGGTAAAAGGAATAAAGTTTACTTCAAATCCATCACCCGTTTATAACAAGTAATCCCATTTTGGTGTTTTTTTCTCTACTGACCTAATGTTTCACATAAAGTTCCTGAAAACCAACAAGATCACACTGTAAGTATTGTTTTGTGTTTTATATTTAACTAGTGGCCCGGTGCACGAATTTGTGCACACTGAAAGGAAATTAATTAGGATAAATATTTTAATATCGTTATTCACCCTTTATAATAGAAGTGTCATCCAAAATTACGATCGACACTGACAGATCGAAACACATGCATGTGATTGGTGCCATTGAGAGCTTTGTATGTATTGTACATGTGTGAGTCAACTTGCTTTCTAAATCTCCATTTTCTGGCAAATGAAAAGAAAATAGAATTCCACCGAATCTCCTATCTACCTACTCCAGGACTTCTGTGAGGATCAAATGAGATGAGGCACAGGAAAACGCTTCACAGACATTTGGTTAAACTGTACAATGTTTCCACCTGGCCATAAAGCAAGTCATGTTCCTGGGCTGAAGAAACTGCAAGGAGGCTAGTTGCTAGGGAGAGGAAGCTGGGCGTTGCTATGTGAGTTCATTACCCAGCACCCACAGCAACTGTTTCCAGGCTGGGCTGTGGGCCACATTTTGTGCCATGGCTGCAATTTGGTGAGCTGTCACTCCAGGGTGGTGGTAGGACCTGTGTCCCACTTGGGGGAAGTGGAGCGTTGCTTTGTCAGTGCCAGGTCAGTGCTGCGTCTCTCTGTAAATGGCCAGTGCATGTCACAGCAGCTCCTGTGTTGAGCGTTTGCCCCCTGGTGATCAGTGCACATTATAGCGACCAGTTGTATGTCTGGAGGGACACTTAGCACATTAGCCTTTTATATACTAGATAGATGTGCATCAAAGACCCAGTGGTTGGTTGTAGAGAGGAGGAAGAGGAGGAGATTGGTGAGTAATCACTCAAGGAGCATGAGTCATTTGTGCTGGTTGAGACAATCACTTAATTAATATAACAAATGTGTGTCCTGTGCCTAGGAGGTTATCTATACTAATAGTAGAGGAATATGCAAATTGGCCAGGACTCCATCTTGTAACCACCATTCAGCAGTGTGGGCAGGGTTTCGGGGTCATGGGGTGGGACTCCGGGTCTCATGCAATTTTGTCCTGCCCAGGCAGACTCCCCCGTGGCTCTGCAGACAAATCCCAATGTGGACCTGGGGTTTACTAAACTTTACTGGAGCTGCTCCCCATACCCCCACTTCCTGCCCAGGACCGCGCTGCCTACAGCAGGGCACCCCACAGCCTTCTGACAGGCAGGTGGCCGAGGAGAGCTGAGTGGAGGGGGTGGCAGGGAGCTACCGAGGGGCAGGGCAGCCGGAGCCAAGTTCCCAGGGGTCTGAGGAGAGTGCCTGACAGGAGTCCGGACTGCAAAGAAAGAAGTGGAAGTGGCCACGGGGAGCTCTTCCCTCTGCACTGACATCCTACCCCAGCCCCTGCACCCCCAGGGGGACAGAGAGGCTGACCAGAT
>PVJC01010204.1:7044-44308 GCA_004026665.1 Murina feae
TCAGAGTGGGGGTAGCACTCGAGAACCTTGCTTTATAGGTGCCCCTTGAGTTCATTGATTTGCAAATATACTCCCTCCCCCCAAGGCCCTGAAGGGAGAATTCTTTTCATCTACCCTTCCCCCAGATACAGGGCTCAAAAACAAGGCTCCCTTGCCTTACCTACCAGGGGACAGGGCTTTGTTTGGTTTAATGGCCTTGCAGAACCAGCCTTCCTCCTCAAAACAACCCAATCAAAAAATGGGCAATGGACCCAAATAGATACTTTTCAAAAGGAGACAGAAGGAAGGCCAAGAGACATATGAAAACATGCTCAAAGTCACTAATTATCTGAGAGACGCAAATCAAACAATAATGTGGTACCATCTCATACCTGTCAGAGTGGCTATCCCAACATTTTTACATATAAACTTCAAAATTCTTAAAACGTTAAGATTCTTGTAATAACACTTAACTGAAAACACAAATATGTTGTATAGCTATACAAACATATTTTCTTTATAACCTTATATATTTTTATATATAAAAATGAATTTTTTTAACTTTTGAATTTTTGCTAAAAATGAAGACTTAGACACACAATAGCCTAGGTCTAAATAGGGTCAGAATCACCAATATCACTGTCTGGCACCTGCCTGGAAGGTCTCCAGGGGCAACAGCATGCACAGAGCTGTCAGCTCCTATGTCTTCTTCTAGGAAGCATCCTGAAGCACCTGCCTGAAGCTCTTCTTGAGGAGCTGTCACTCTTTTCAGAAATATGCCCTCGGGAATTTGCTTTGTTCTTGTCCCCGCCTCCAACATAGATTTGCATATAAGCAGATAATGCACCACAAACATTCCTCTCTATTAATTGAAACCTTTCAGTGTTGGGGTCCATATTTTCAAACTTTTAAAGAAGCTTGTTGAAATCTGTGAAAGATTCTTCTAAACTTTGCACTGAAATTTTCTGAGGAGTTACTCTTGGTCTTCTGCAGTTTCCTTTTCTCTCGCCTCTTCTTCAGTTATGTTTTCCTAATTCCAGTTCTAACACTTCTTCATGAGTTAGCACCTCAGAGACCAACTCCAGAACTGCTCAATGTCATCCTTATCCTCACGCATGTTACAGTGTGCACCATCTCAACCACAGCCTCGTTATTGTTACAACTTTTCCATCCTTTTGAAATTACGGTTGACCTTCTTGAGTGTCTTCTTCCTGATGCCATGTCACTCCTTGGTGACATCACTCCAAATCCAAATTATGTTTTAGTTAAGTCATGGATGTAATCCTTCCAGAATTGCATCAGTGTTTTCCTCAGTTGCTGCAGTAGCCTGAGCAAAGGTCCTCCTCAGGTAGTAGGCCTTAAAATTGCTATAACTTATTGACCCACTGGTTGGATCAAAGAAATGTTGATTGGAGTCCCTTCTAATAGACTACTAATATTCTCACATATTGGACATAAACCTCTCACATCAGTTCAAGATCACATTACAGACTGGCCAGAGTAATCTTCTATTCAGACAAGCCCGATCCTGCACACGATTGCTTAGAACATGTTGCTCAATAAGAAGAATAAAAACCATCCCCATGGCACACTGGCCCCCACAGAGTCTGGCTTCCATTTTCTGTTCCTGCTTTGTATCCCACCACCCTCCTCTCTCCCCTAAACAGGGACCTTCTGTCTCTGAATTCAAGTTCCGCCCGCAGGTCTGTCCTCCTCTCTGTCTAGCCACATCCAAGGCATTTAATCTCTTTGTGCCTTTTCCCCATGGGCGCAATAGCAGAGACTGCAATGTCCGTATTAAGGGGAGGTTGTGATGGTGGGAGGAAACAGGCCTGTGGAACTGCTGAATTTCCTTCCATCAGTGAGGTTCTCCTTACGGTGGGCTCAGGGGGGATTTGCAGAGGATGCTCAGGAAACCTATAAAGATAATTAAAGGTTTAGAAAATCAGAACTATGAAAAACAGGTAAAGAAACAATGATTCAGCCAAGAGACGAAAAAGCCTGAGGGAAGCCATAAAGAGGAAAAGTGATTGCCTGGGGGATAGACTCAAACAGTCCTCCATTAATATTGAGAAGACACAGCAGAGCACGCAGGATTTGTGTTTGCCAGGGAGAAACATTTCCCAGGTAAGGGATTGGCTATCATGAATAGTTTATTCATGAAACTCTCAGAATTTATTCATCCATAGATCTTTAAAAGATATATTTTCTTCTGTCTAGCCAATTTAGGGATGAAGTAGCGGGAATGCAGAGAAGTGAATTGGGTGATTTCTTGCAGTCCTGTTTTCCCTCAGTAAATCAGTCTCTCTGTCTTCCTCTGTCTCTTCTTGCTTTTATTCATTTCTCTGAGTGTCTCTCTCTCTCTCTGGCTTTCTGTCCTTTTGTCTCTCTGCTTCTGTTTCTCTTTCTGTTCTTCTTCCTCTTTATTCTATTCTCTTTTTTTTCTCCCATCCCTCAATACTTCCACCCCCATCCTTCTCACCCAGTGTAAGCAGAAGATTTTTGGAAATGGTCCAAGCAGTGCTATTCTCCTTTTTTTTTTTTTTTTTTGTTTATCCCGCATTCAGTGTTATCTTTTGGTCGGAATTACAAGCATTTTGGATTAGAGTAAATTTTCTACTTCTGCAATGAATGAGGACAGAAAGGTTTGATCACTTGCTTTAACAATACTTCTTTCTCCTATTATACACTTCCCTGAGCACAGCTCCACCTCTTTCTTTCGAGAAGAATTTTCTCCCTAACTTGTGGATATGTCTTACCAGAGAACTGTTAAGTTCCTTCACTACTTGATATTACAAGTCCGAGGGGAGGGGTGTTCATCAATAACACTACTCTGAGGAGCAAGGAAAGCCACAGAATACCCACTCACCTCTGAGCCCCACCCTTGCAGGTTCCACTTCTAACCAAGTGGTTATTTGCAATAGTATGCTCCTATTGGCAAATACTTCCCCTTTTCCTCTGTTGCTGGTGGTAATTATCTTTGTCTTTCTCTAAATAACATTTCCCCTCTATGGTATTTTTCTGTTATTTTAAGTTTTCAGACATTTGGTGCAGATTTCATCTTATTTTTTTTCTGAGACCGGCTCTTCATGGATGAGACTTACTCCAGCATTCTGTCACTTGGTGTGCTAATGGATCCCAGCACCTGCCGCTGGAATCCACATGGCATGGAGCTGACAGATGTTGAAGCTTGTATGACTCGTGAGAAAGTCAGATGGCTGAATTGATATAACTATTTTTCTTTTCTCCTGAGCAGGCATAATATCTTGTCCTTGACTTTTTTAGCTGGTATTTATTAGATTTTCCCCTTAAGCATTTCAGAAGATGGCAGGTAATTTCGTTTTGTTCCTGCTTCTTTTTTTTCTTCTTCACCAGTTCTCATGTCATAGTTGAAGAGAACTATGGAGTCCATTCTTGCAAGTTCACTGTAATCCAACCAACCTTAGAACTGAGATTTTACAATATAAATGCTAGTGAGAAGAGTGGAACTGGCACTTCTCCTGAAGGGTGCAAGAGAGGAAATCAAGTCAAGAGTAAGGAGCAGTGGTCACTATATACAAGGTATCAGTGGCTTGTCTATAAATGACCACTACTTACTGCTATTTCAACAGGTGCTGCTAAGAGGAAGCTGCCCTGGAAAACTTATTGAGAATTGAGCATAAATAATGTTGCTGTAAGGTAGAATTAGTAATTAGTGCATGATCTGTCATAGCAAAATAAAGTTACTTAAATTATTGCTTTGACTTCCTGCCCTCTCTCCTTTTTCACTTTATTATTATTTTGTAAATTACTTAGAGCACATAATGTCAATTCAATCAAAATTATATGATACTAGAGGCCTGGTGCACAAAAATTTGTGCACTTGGGGGGGGGGGTGTCCCTCAGCCTGGCCTGTGCCCTCTCGCAGTCTGGGATGTCCACCTGCTGGCATGCCTGGCCAGCCTGGGGGAGGGACAGAGGGCCATTTCAGGCTGCCTACAGCCCCTTGTGGGCATGGCTTGTGGGTGTAACGGAGTGAGGGTCAATTTGCATATTACTCTTTTATTAGATTAGATAAATATTTTCAACTAAATAGCATTTACTTTTTTTCTCCGTCACACATATTTACTAGCCATATCATTTGCTAAGTGTTACTAAATTACCTTATTTATTAATTCATTTAATTCACACAAAGGCCCAGTGGTTGGTATTCCTATCTCCATTTGAAGTATATGAAAGTAGACACAGTTTTCAGAGGGTGAATAACTCGTTGGAGGTCAAATATGACTGTAAGTGACAGAGCCCACGAGTTTTGAAATGAAATTTCATCTAATTTTCTTTCTCTTGTCTGTTGCTTTGAATAACAATTATATATTACTAGAGACCCGACACACGAAAATTCGTGCAAGAGTAGGTCTTCCTTCCCCCAGCTGCCGGGGCACCAGCTTCCCTCCAGCACCTGGGACCTGGGCTTCTCCCCACCAAGCTGCCCAAAGGCACCCGGGACCCTGGCCAGCTCCCCCTGGGTTGGCCCCAGGCATCCAGCCCCAGCTTTGTCAGGAAGGATGTCTGGAAGATATCTGGTCTATCTGGTCTAATTAGCATACTACCTTTTTATTAGTATAGATTGTTTTGAATAACAATTAAATGTCAGGAAATTTGGAGCATGGGAAATTTCTTCTATAGGTTACATAATCCAAATTAATAATTGACACCAAATTAATAATTGGCACGTAATAGATATTGAGTATTTTGCATGTGGAATAAAAGATGAGATCTAATTATCATGTACATAGAATATTTACTAGCTCAGTTTTTTTAGAGTACTTAGTTCCTGTCATAGAAATGGGGATTTTTCTATATAACACAGAAGAAAGTATATAGTATTTGTTACTCTTAAATGTTTTCTTTTTTGTTACTTTACTATTAACAACATTGCATTCATAATCTAAGAGATTTTCCTTCACATGGCAATCAGGTGATCACTTGGTTATCCTGAAGCTGATGGTATATTGAACAGCAACAGATATTTATTGAGTATTTATTAAAGATAGGCAAGAAAAGTTATGTAAATTTCCCTCTAACCTCCAGGAATGGTAAACTGGTGGGTGAGGATTTGAACCCAGTTTACATGGTTCCAGAGCTCAGACTGTTCACAGGTATTAAACAAGAAAAGAAAATTTTAAAAATGTATTAATTCAAAATAGACAAGAAACATTTGTCCTTTTGAGCATTTGTCCAATTAACATAATTCCATTTTATCAAAACAGTCTTGTTTCGTTGTGGACAGACGGCCAGAATTATGTCCATGAAACATTTTTTTTTCATATGTGGGAAAAATAGTGTGCAATCATTGTAGGACAGGCCTTCCAAAAGTTGCTCATGTCCTACAATGAGCCAGTTGAATAACAGCAAAAAAGCCATTAGTGTCTGACCTGGCTACTAGGGTCCAAATGGGTCCTTTCAGTATTTGTTCATTTGGGTCTGTAACTTTGATTGCTTATTTTTCATTCTGATACTTTATAATAAAATAAGTAAAATCTTTTCAACAATTTAAAATAGACTAAACTTTTTTTGGTAAATATGTAGTACTAAGATCAACACAACAACCAAACAGAATTTAAAGAGGAAAGTTGATTTTATCTCTTGTTGCACTAATCACTTGTGCAAAGAAAACATATTACTTTGTTAAGTTTCTATTTTAAAGTAAAATGACAGCTTTCACTTCTCTATATCCTTCTTATGTCTATACATAATGGTAAGCAGGAATGGAATATTGCTAGGAAGTGAGTAACTTTGAAAATTATACTATTTTGTGCAATAAGAAAATGAAAATTAAGAGGCACACCTGTGTTTAGAGTAGAACTTAGCATGGTTGTGGGTGAGTGGTAACACTCAGGGATTCTGGGCCCAGACCTCAATGGAACCTTTCTCTGTAATCATTGGAACCTAGCTCTGGAATCATCGAGCAAATGCCTTCATCAGGCCTTGTGTTTGCTTGACTAAAGAAACCTTCCCCGCATCCAATTCTGGTTTGCTTAGAAGCTTCTGCAAAGGAGTTTATTCTCTCTGTGACTTGTTTTGCCCATATATCAGTGAGGCTGATTATATTTACAACTAACCTTCATCAGTCTTTTGAGGTTAATAAAAGAATGTCGATCAAGCATTATGGGTGCTGAAAAGTCACTGCCTATGTATTAGTAGAACTGTGAGGGACAGAGGTGGGAACATTATTCTTCTGTGTATTTAGTTAATAAAACAAACACGACAATTTCCTCTGAAAACATTACTACACTCAGATTTCCTACATAGGGATTCTATATTCTAGACATGCTAATTTTTTTAAGAATCTGAAACAAGCCATAGATAAAATATCTCTCTAGTCTTAAGTCCAATTTACTGTAGACTTTTCTTTTTAAAACTGTATACTGACTAACTTTTCAGAAAAGACCATAAATCATATATCTTCTTTAAGAGCTATATGCTTGAATTTCCTCAGGGTAGGAAAATGTGTTGCATGTGTGTGCCCTACTCCTCCTGCAAATATGGTAGACATTACTAGTCCACAAAAGTCCTCTGCTCTCTTGAGTAAAGACAGAATCTCAGAACTAGTTATACACAACACACCTTTGTTCCAGGCAGCTATGACCCATCCATTAGACTGAGGATTAGTTAAAGCCTCTACTACTCCTGATTAACTTTCTTTTTTATAGCCAAGGAATCTAAAGTCCAAATATTATCAAAAAATGTATTAAAGTCATGCAACTTGTTATTTATGTTATTGTAGGAACTAAAATCCAGATGTACATATTCCCACTCCAGTTTTACTCTGTGACATCTATCATTTTCAAGCCTGGTGCATTGATCATGTTTTCATATTCTTTCTGATTGATTGTCCTATTCATTCATTAAGTAACATTTATTGAGCAGCTACTGTACCTGAGTTAGTGTCTCTGTAGTCTAGCCACTTAAGAGTTCAAAAGAGAAAACAAGTATTGTACAAAAATAACCATAATACAAGATAAAGGGCATTCTAGTTTAATTCCCTCTTTTAGAAACACACTCTGTATCTCTCTATTTCCTTAAGCCTATGTTGCTTAATTACTGGTATGTCTTTCTCTTTTCATTTTTAGTACTGGGATTAAAATACCTACTCTCATGGTCTCCATTTCATTTCTTCCTATATATGACCAAACTCAAGGACTCTAATATTTGCCTTTACTCAACCACTGAAATGATCTTGCTGGCTGAGGTTAATAATGACTTAACTGTTAAAATTAACACCTTTATTCTAATTCTTAATTTTTCATTCCACTTAATTTCATACTGTTAATCAATTTATTTCTTTATTATATTCCATTTTCTTGTTATATTTCATTACAATACTCTTAATTTTTTCTCCTGTCTCTAGAGCAGCCCTCTCTTTAAACAGTGTAGGTTTTTTTTCCCTCTTCTCTTCCAATTCCTTTAAGGTTGGCATTCTTGTGATTCTGACCTCAATTCCCTTATATTTTCTTTGTGGAATTTTACCCACTTTTATAACTGTGCACTGCAAGCTCCACTTCTAATCCGAGTGTTTTTGCATATTTCTCTCTATTCCAGTACAGACTAATACATTTAGCTCCTTACTAGGCATGTCTTAGCTGTTCTGTAGGCATTTAGTCTCAACTTTTCCAGGACTGAAGATATCTCTTTCTTCAAATCTGCTCCTCTTCCTGTTTCCTAATTTGGTGAAGGCACCACCACCCACTCAGTTGCTAAAACAGAAATATAGAAATCAAGAGTCTTCTCAATGAAATTCATCACTATATCTCTGTGTTATAGATTGATTGGCATATACAAATTAGCAGTTGTCTTATATGTAGATTATTTTATTTTATTTTTTTATATATATTTTATTGATTTTTTGCAGAGAGGAAGGGAGAGGGATAGAGAGTTAGAAACATTGATGAGAGAGGAACATCAATCAGCTGCCTCCTGCACACTCTCTACTGGGGATGTGCCCACAACCAAGGTACATGCCCTTGACCGGAATCAAACCTGGGACCCTTCAGTCCGCAGGCCGATGCTCAAACTGGTCAGGGCTATTTGTAGATTATTTTATAATTTATCTTTATAAATCATGACCTGTCTATTACTTATATCTCTAATCTTCCGCCACGTTATATCATTATGCAGATGTTGATTTCTTTATTTAGAGACTACATGCAGAAAATATATTGGGAGGAAATTGTAGCAATTGTGTTGAGTGATGGAACGTCAGATTTTTACTTTTAGTACTGGATTTTAAAAACTCTGTGATTAAAAGCTTCTTAAAAGAAGAAAATCAACAAAATACAGGGAACCTATGTTCATGGAAAACAATAAAACTTTATATTGAGTTTTGTCCTCATTGAGTAATGACCTCAATTTCTTTTTAAGAGAATGTTAGTAATTTAATTTAGTTTAATTAATTAACAAAAGTTTATTAAGTGCCTAGATTAACCAGAGGAAAGTACTATGGTTTAGAAAACAGAAAAAACAAGTCATCTTTGTAAGGTAGAGGAGGAAGAGAAGGAAGAAATAATATTGGAACTTATTTCAAAAGGTAGGCAAGGGTTGACTACTGAAAAAAAAGTAAAGGAAGGCATTTAAGGATCAGCATTGTGTAAAACCTCACAGACACAGAAGAGCAAAGGGGACTCAGGATGGCTGAAGATTACAATGTGAATGAGATGGAGAGAAGTAGAAAGATTATGTGCCATGTTATTTTTTGATCTATAAATTTAGTAGACATTGGTGAAAGGAAATACGAAGGATTGCTTTCTTGGCTAGCTCTTTAAATATTATGCAGTACCTACCTGTCTGGTGTGGCTCAGTGGTTGTGTGTTGACCTAGGAACCAGTAGGTCATGGTTCGATTCCTGATCAGGGCACATGCCCAGGTTGTGGACTTGATCCCCAGTGGGGGGTATGCAGGAGGTGGCCAAACAATGATTCTCTCTCATCATTGATGTTTCTCTCCCTCTCCCTTCCTCTCTGAAATTAATAAAAATATATTTAAGAATATTATACCATACCATATCTGCCTTTATTAAAATTAGTATATGTAGCATTTTTCTTCAGCCTCTATTTTCCAAGAGTTGGGTAGTTTTTCACTTTCTTAAACTTCCCTTCTTTTTCACAGTTTCTTTCAGTAATATCCATTGGACAAATCTTGTTATATTTTTTGTTTTGTCATAAGTAGTTTTATCTCCATCTGTGATTTTAAAACACAATTCATGCATTTTATTTTCCTGCTCTTGGGCATCATTTGGGATTATAATGTAGCCATTGGCAAATAAATTTCCCCTAAATTCCTAAATAACCTAAAGTAATATAAACTGCTCCTCTTTGCTCATGATGTATGTGTGCCCTCCAGTTTTTATTTGGAAAACAGACTCCAATGCGAATAAGAGCAGTTCAGGTGGGGTCATGCTGACTTACTTTATACCACTTTGAATGCTGTGTGTGCGGGCGTATCACCTTATGGTTGGAGCTTGTTTCAACCAGAAGGTCTCTACTTTGAACAAATTCTCAGGTTGTTAATCACCAAAGATGTAATTATGTCTTCATATGCTGTGTGCTTTTAAATCAATAATTTTAAAGCAGATTGTTCTTTGATATTCCCATCATTTTTTCATGAGCTTCAATGGAGAATTGGATAGTTAAAAGTTGAGCACCCTGAACAGACATTAGCTGCCTTTTGATGGTGGGATGGTTTTTCAGAATGGAATTCATTATTAAGCTAGTGAACACCCGATCTGATGAATAAATAAAGGCCCTTTGCTGGAACGCAGGAGGCCATTTCTGTTTCCTCTTATGAGCCTCCGGTTTGGTCATTCCTGATCTGTCCAAATGTACGTACTTGTGTCATTTGGGGGCTTAGAATTAGGCTATGTCCTGCTTTTCATGCCATATTCTGATTTTCAGGGGTCCTTTATAGTGCCTTTGTGACTTAGTGGGGTGACTCTTGCTCCAAATTGCCTTGCAAACCAACAGGGACAGTGTGCAGAAGTTTTAGTTGTGGTCCCCAAGTCTCTCTGTGTTAGTATCGCAAGGCGCTTAAAACAATACTGATGCCTGCATTCCCAGCAGCTTAATCACGTCAGAATCTATTGGGCCCAGGCAATGAATGATGTATCTTAGAAGTTCCCCAGGGCAATCTACAGTGTAAACAGGATTGAGCATGAGCAGAGCATAGATTAATAATGAAGAATGGGCAAGGCATGCTCACCTTTTTTTCCCCAAAAAAATATATTTTATTGATTTTTTGCAGAGAGGAAGGGGAAGGGATAGAGAGTTAGAAACGTCGATGAGAGAGAAACATCAATCAGCTGCCTCCTGCACACCCCCCACTGGGGATGTGCCCACAACCAAGGTACATGCCCTTGACTGGAATCCAACCCAGGACCTTTCAGTCTGCAGGCCGACATTTCATCCACTGAGCCAAACCGGTTAGGGCAAGGCATGCTCACCTTTGAGCAGTGGTGGAGATAGCTGAGGATTCTGGGGAGGTGGTCTTGGGGATGGAGGAGATGAAAATCCATATAGATCTTTAAGGAAGTGCAGCCTAGACAGACAAAGGGTTTATTTCAGGTATGCAGTCAACAAAATGGGAACTGAAGGGCTTGGAGAGAGAAAACTCAGAGCAGAGGTTAGGCGATGAGGCCTAGAGCAACTGGTGTGCCATTACCTGGTGCCCTTGAAGGTGGGCGCCCGCCCGGAGTAGATAAATTCACACCAAGGACAGAAAAAGAAAAGAAGAAGATTCGGTTAAATAGGCAACAGATACTTCACATTAATAGAAATTACTGTTGTCTGTTAGTTATCTTCTGGTCTTAATTTTGAGTGTTGCTGATTAGCATGAGAACTGTCAAGACAGACTAAAGCCACCAAACACTTGATCAGAAAAATGTTCAGGAAAGGCTGCTGCTCCCCTGATTTTTCTTGCATTGTGCACTTATACCTCAACCATAAAAGTCAGGAAAGTCTTCCAGGCTCAGCTAACAGTGTCTGTCTGGAGGCACCCTTAGGCCCGTTCTCTGCATCGAAGCATCCGAGCATGCCCTCACTACAGCAGCAGGAGCTGGATAAAACGTTAACCATGTGTGTAACTAGAGGGACCGTATTTTAGCTCGGGAGTTGCTACTAGCTTCCTGCCTATGGACATTATCTGATTTTGTGCCCTGGTGCCCACATTTCTATTAAGTCGCCTTCCTGGACTTGATGAATTGCTTTTTTATTAAGTTGCTGAGCAGCTCTAAATAGGCCTCAGTTATCTGCTAATCCTTGGCTTTGGGATCCCAATTCAGATTCTGATTGCTCAGGCCCCTTTTGTGGTTTCTGGTTGTTGGGACACATACATGGGAACCACTGTTCGGAGGTCTAGGGGTGTTCCCATCCCCTTCTCCTGCCTTTTAAGTCACCACCAAGTCACAAGCACTGAGGCACTTCAGTTAAGGGGTTTATGAAGATGCCTGAAATTAAGGTGACCAGATTTAAAGCGGTACACCATTGACCCGGGGGTAGGGGGGTAGGGGGGTTGGGGTGGGGGTTCTTTTTTTTTTCAAATTTTTTATTATTACTTAAAATATTACAAAGAGTATTACTTAAAGTATTACAAAGGGACTTTTTAAAAACACCGCGGGACCCGGGACAAACTGTTAAAAATTGGGACTGTCCCGCCAAAAGCGGGACATCTGGTCACCTTACTGAAAGTATGAGTGAACCTAAAATCTGTAATAAGTATCTGCTTTTCTATTATTAGCATAAATACATGCAAAACTCAGTTCGGGTTGATATCAATTTCCAGTTCTTCCTTACCATCTAAGAAAGAAGGTTGTGTTTCTCCCAAAGGTGCAACCTCTCTCCCTTTCTCTTCAGATTTAACAAGTATGAACTGGACGCCCACAGCATCAGCACCGTGTTAGATGTTGCTATCTGTGTTTATACGCTGCCCTGGAATAGCAGGATTCCAGAAACCGTTTCTGATCTTCACAGATCTGGCTGGCAGTGATTTCATAGGTTGTTCAACATTCTGCAGTGTTTCTCACAGGCTGATGATTGCTCAGTACAGTGTTCTGGATATAGTGTAGGCAAAGGATAGTCTGCGCAAGGGATAGTTTGTTGTTAATGAAAAAAAAAAGATCATTTAATAAAAATACCCAGTCTAACCCTGACCTCTGCATTCAAGAGGAATGAAAAGTGAGCACCTTTGGGTTTCAAAGAGATGCTTTTTAGGCTGGACATGAAAGTGAGTGAGTTATCTGTTAACTGCAGCTGTTCACATAAGAGCAGGAAGTTGATGCTTGATAGCAAAAATCATTCTAGTGTGAGTAAGGACTTCAGAAGGGAGCGGAGAGACAGAGCTTATGGAGGTTTCTGATGAAACAACAATTCTTTTCAGACTGAGGTACAAGTGTGGGTTCAGAGAAACGGAATTAAAATTTCAGAAATACTGTGAAATCCCACAGTTTGAATGATAAAATATTGATATCAACTTTCAACTTCTCACCTAGTGTATTAATGAGAAGCATCGTCTCTATTTGATGAGGCATTTGTGTGTGTGTGTGTTTTAGAGAAAGAAAAGGCAATGTTACAGGAATTATGTTAAATTTTAAGATCAAAAATGTAGAAATTTTAAAATGTAACATCCTATGTTCATGGGAGTTGTCTTTTTGGATGTGAAAACAAATACATATTTAATTGTAAATGGGAGTATGGCTGCAGTGATGGTTTGTTGTTATGTACCCGTGTGATTAAAGAGCTGGGTACATAACAAACCATCTAGAGTTGCTGTGAAGGTCTCTTGTAGATGTGGTTCACACCTACAACCAGCTGACTTCAACTAAAGGGGCATAATCTCGATAATGTAGGTGACCTCACCCAATCAGTTCAAAGTAAAAAACAGGTTTCCCAGAGAAACAAATTCTTCCTAAAGATTGAACATCAGCTCCTGCCCAAGAAATTCCACCTGCAAAACTGCTCTACAGATTTCAGGCTTGTTGGCCACCACAATTTCATAAGCCAGTTACCTGAAAGAAATCTTTTTGTGTATATGTATGTGTATGTGTATGTGTATGTGTATGTGTGTGTATGTGTTTGTGTATGTGTATGTGTATGTGTGTGTATGTGTATGTGTATGTGTATTTATGTGCCTGTCTATCTATCTATCATCTATCTATCTATCTATCATCTATCTATCTATCTATCTATCTATCTATCTATCTATCTATCTATCTATCATCACTATAATCACATCTTCTACCAGTTCTGTTTCTCTAAAAAATCTTGACTGATACAGTTTCCTAAATGGAAAGCATTTTAAAACAGTGAAGTAGATAACATCCAAGTAGATGTTGGGGTAGGGGACAGGGTTTGTCATTCTACTGTTCCCATTTCCCTGAGTGTTTGAAAAAGCAAACCTCACGGAGGCTGTGCAAAGCCTTCCCTCCAGCAGCCACTGCTTCCCTTGCAGCAGTGTGAGACTCCCTCTAATGTGCCTGCTGCTTCCAGCCGTGTTTGCCTCTGTACATCAGTTTCCTCCTACTTCACACGTGTTTTCCCTCCTCTGTCCCTCTGTGAAGCCTGCTCTTCTCCCTGCCCCCCCCCACTTCACACCAGAATTGGGGCTCTCATTTCTTTTTTAAAAAATCTTTATTGTTCAGATTATTAGAGTTGTTCCTCTTTTTTTCCCCTCCATAGCTTCCCTCCTCCCAGTTCCCACCCCACCCTCTGTCCTTACCGCCCCCCCCTCACTGTCCTGATCCATAGGTGTACGATTTTTGTCCAGTCTCTTCCCGCACTCCCAACACCCTTCCCGCCCTCTCCCCCGCAGAATTGTCAGACCACTCCCTTTCTATGTCCCTATTTTATTCACCAGTTCTTTCTGTTCATTAGATTTTTTTATTAACTTGATTTTTAGATTCACTTGTTGATAGATATGTATTTGTTGTTCATAATTTTATCTTTACTTTTACTTTTTCTTCCTCTTCTCAAAGGATACCTTTCAGCATTTCATATGATACTGGTTGGGTGGTGATGAACTCCTTTAGCTTTTTTTTTTTTGCCTGTGAAGCTCTTTATCTGACCTTCAATTCTAAATGATAGCTTTGCTGGGTAAAGTAATCTTGGTTGTAAGTTCTTGCTATTCATCACTTTGAATATTTCTTGCCATTCCCTTCTGGCTTGCATGGTTTCTGTTGAGAAATCAGCTGATAGTTGTATGGGTACTCCCTTGTAGGTAACTAACTGCTTTTCTCTTGATGTTTTTAAGATTCTCTCTTTGTCTTTTGCCCTTGGCATTTTAATTATGATGTGTCTTGGTGTGGTCCTCTTTACATTCCTTTTGTTTGGGGTTCTCTGCGCTTCCTGGACTTGAAAGTCTATTTCTTTCACCAGGTAGGGGAAGTTTTCTGTCATTATTTCTTTAAATAGGTTTTCAAAATCTTGCTCTCTCTCTTATTCTGGCATCCCTATAATTCTGATGTTGGTACGCTTGAAGTTATACCAGAGGCTCCTTACACTATCTTCATATTTTTGGATTTTTTTTTCTTTTTGCTCTTCCGGTTGGGTGTTTTTTACTTCTTCATATTTCATATCTTTGGCTTGATTCTTGTGATCCTCTAGTCTGCTATTGGATCTCTGTATATTATTCTTTATTTCAGTCAGTGTATGCTTAATTTCTAGCTGGTCCTTTTTCATATCCTCGAGGGTCTCACTAAATTTATTGGCAGTCTCTAGAAAATTCTTGGAAAACCTTATAACCGTGGTTTTGAACTCTATACTCAGTCATTTGCTTTCCTCCATTTCTGTCATTTGTGACCTGTTTCTTTGTCTCCGCATTTTGGCTGCTTCTGTTTTAGGTGTCCTATAGGGCCCAGTGGCTCAGCCTCCCCAATTACCTGAGGTGGATCTCTTGGTGCACCGCTTTGTCAGCTTTGTGCACAGTCTTGCTGTAGCTAAGCCTTGATTGCTATTGGTATCACTGGGTGGAATTGACCCCCCACTTTCCTGTGAGAATCAGCTGTGACTATGGTGGGAGAACTTCTGTGCTAGAGACACCCTTATGGGGCAAGACTTGCTTCAGTGTGATTTTGGTACTCACTGAGTCTGCCCCCTGAGTGTGTCCTTTATGGATCTGAGGAGTTGTAATCTGGGTGGTCCCCCTCTGACCACTGGGTACAGTGGCTCTTGGATCTCTAAGGAGGTGCTATTTTAGCTTCTGCCTAAGGCTACCCAGGCTTTTATATGCAAAAGCCTCTGCATGCAGCTTGGGTAGGGCCGGGTCTCAGGGAATCAACAGGGTGGAGCAAACAGCAAATCAGCCCTGCCCTAAGAGGCACTGGGTCTCAGTGTCCCAAGGTATTTGCTATAAACACTGCTGAGAGAAAGCCACTCTGGATTTCCTCCCGGTGCCACAGAGGTGCCACATAGTCCAGCTTCTCCCCATACGAGTGTGGGTTTCCAGAAACTCAGCAGCAACTGGAGTTCATACCTGTTGGGAGCTTGTGACTCCCTCTGGAATGAGAAAGGGAACCACATCCTCAGTTGCCAGCCCTCTTTGCATGCGCACCTCCGTACCTTTGCACTTTGATTCCATACCTCCTCCAAGTCTCAGTCTCTTTCTAGTTGTAGAATTTCCACTCAGCCAGCATTTTTGTGAGTCTAGGTGGTGTCCGTTTTTTCTTTTCATTGTGGTTTTGAAATGGTTGTGCAAGGCAGCAAATATAGGTGTTTACCTATGCCGCCATCTTGGTTTCTCCTGGGCTCTCATTTCTGCTTCTCGCTTCACTTATGGCATTTTTCACAAGGACTCTGTGGAGGTGTTTGTATGTTGCTGTTGTTTTTTACTTGCTAAATGGTAATGATCATGTCTTATTCATCTTTCTGTTCCTAGCACCTATCCCAGTTCCAGGCATAGGAACTGTTCGATAGAAGATGTTCAATCACTGTTGCTCAATGAATAAATAACTGACTCTCTCCTTTGAGTTAAGTTGCTGATGGCTGGGAGGTGTCTTCAGTGGCTATTCTTTCAGAGCTGGATTATGCTCCTTGTGCCTGAGTTCCCTGAAAAGAAATTTCTAGGCAAACAGACCTTGAATTCCTACCCAAAACTTATGCTTTCAATATTTGCGGGGAATAATAAACACATAAACTGATCTCTGCTGATTGTGCAGACACATCTGTGGCATCAGCTATTCATAGCATGAATGCTTCACACACACAGTAAAACTCTGGGCCATTTATTCTAACCTTTCTAATTAATGACCTAAAGCTCTACCTGCATTCATTAGCAAGGAGCCCAGTTTCCTTTTTGAAGTTTTACCCAACCAATCAACTTTCACTTTGATGCCTTATCAGATACCAGCCATAGAGGAAGCTCTGCCCTTTGATTATTCTTCTACTTGCGTATGTCTTGCTGCCATGTGGTGTTGCTGTGGAAGCGAGCATTCAACTGTACAGTTACATGGGGCCCTGTCCTTTCAGCATGGGTGTCCTCCCTGGCCCAGACCCTGCATAACCACCAAGTGTCCCTCATCCTAGAATGGCTGGGTTAGGAAGAACTCCCATCAGTCACGTCGGGTGCTGGAAACAGCTCTCCCACCCATGCCCCTGAGTTGGCATCTTGGCCATCACTTTTCTCATGGTGTGTGTTGGGAGTGTCCTTGTCATTCTTCCCTACCCCTGGGCCTTAGTCAAGCCCTTAACAAACCTTGTACTTCGCCTCTTGAGGAAGATCACCCATTTCCTCACCGGTGGCCAGCTCTGCATGTCAGTGTCTTAGAGAGCTTTGCTGGACTCATTGGAGCTTGCTATACTCTTTCCTGTCCTCCTTTGCCAGTACCTTTCTTACCTTAAACAAGCGAGCTACTGGAAAATTGCCCAGGTAATTCTTCATGGAGCTGAGGGAACAAAGGCTTCGGGGTGACTTTCTGCTCCACACATTGAAGTCAATGAAGCAGATGTACATTTTTATGGGTCTTTCAAATGGCACTTGATTTACTCTCTGCCTTACAGGCATTATGTGTGTCAAAATGGTAGCCATTCCTTTGATACGGCTGTACCATCACTTTTCCACGAAGAGGTACAAAGAAGCATGGTTAGTTAAAAAGCAGGAAGATGTTTAAAATGTAGTGCCTTGTGAAAGAAACTCAACCTGAATTCCAAATGTGAACTGTCTGCAGGCTTCAAAACAGGAGCTGAACTGCAGTGTACATACTTAATGCCCTTCACTGCATCATTAATTTCAGCTTCATTTTTTTTTTTTATTATTCCTTTATATTGTTCTTGTTCTGGCCAGGATATTGCACTCATTGAACTGCTCCAACATCCAACATGCACCCAGGCTTCATTGTGCCTCAGGAATCATCTGTTATTCCCCCACTTGCCCTTGTGGCACCCTCCAATCCAATATAAAAATACTTTTCTCCCCAAAGCTAAGTTGATCTTTTGCCATGAAGTATTTTCCCTAAAAGTGACAGCTGTAGTTACCATTTCTTAAGCCTTTTCTATAATAATAGATAGGTACTTTATGTTTTCATAATTCGTAAGCATGCAGAAATAACATACCTATCCAAAAGTACTCAGAACACCTATGTGTAGCTTATGATTGTAAAGTGAATTATTATAAGACTAGAGGTCCAGTGCACAAAAATTTGTGTACTCTGGGGCTTCTCTCAGCCCAGCCTGTGCCCTCTCCCAGTCTAAAACCCCTCAGGGGATGACCACCTGCTGGCTTAGGCCCATTCCCTGGGGGAATGGGCCAAAGCTGGCAGTCAGACATCCCTCTGGCAGCCCGGGAGCCCTCAGGGGTTGTCCACTTGCCAGCAAGGAGCAGGCCTAAGCTGCAGTCGGACATCCTTAGTGCTGCTGAAGAGGCAGGAGAGGCTTCCGCCACCACCGCTGTTTTGGCAGCTGTCAGCATGACTTGTGGCTGAGCAGAACTCCCCCTGTGGGAACGCACTAACCACCAGGGGACATCTCCTGAGCATCTGTGTCAGTGTGTGTCATAGTGACCAGTCATTCCCAGTGATTCTGATGTTAGGGTCAATTTGTATATTACCCTTTTATTATATAGGATAGAGGCCTGGTGCACAGGTGGAGGCCAGCTGGTTTGCCCTGAAGGATGTCCCAATCAGGGTTGGAGTCCCTGCTGGGGTGCCTGGCCAGCCTGGGTGAGGGACTGAGGGCTGTTTTCAGGCTGGCCACACCCTTTCACGGTGGGGGTCCCCACTGAGGTTCCTGGCCAGCCTGGGTGAGGGGCTGATGGCTATTTTCAGGCTGGTTAAGCCCCCAAGTGGCGACCCTCACCTATGGGAGTGTTGCCAGCCTGGGGAAGGGTTAAGGGCTGTGTAAAGCTGGCCACACCCCCTTCAGGGTGGGGGTCTCTCCTGGGGTTCCTGGCCAGCCTGAATGAGGGGCTGAGGGCTGGCGGGAAGCTTGGCTACCTCCATTGCTGGGGGAAACCCAAGCCTCCTACTCACTCCAACTCTGTGGCTGCTGCCATCTTTGTGACGGAATGAGGGAGTGATGGTTAATTTGCATATTGCTCTTTTATTAGATAGGATATTTGTAAGTGAATGCTCATGTGACCCATGTTATCACCCTTCATGTTAAAAGAACACTGTCAGCAACCCAGAACCTTCTGCTTGTCTTTCCTAATAGAAAACCTCTCTCTCCCTCCAAAGTAAGCCCTATTTTACTTTTATGCTCTTGCCTTGCATTTTTGACAGTTTAACCACTTATAATACTTTCCTAATCACTGTGGCTTAATTTTGCTTATTTCTAAGCATTATATACTTGTAACTACATGGTATGTTCTCTCTCTCTTTTATTATTTGGTCTGGCTTCTTTTATAATACAGCTTCTAAGCTCCATCCAGGCTTTTATAGTAGTAGTTTTGTGTGCTTTTCTTTTTTTTTTTTTCATTTTCATTGTTGAATAGCCTCCATTGTATGACTATGCCCTCCCTTCTTTTGTTGCTAGACATTCTGCCTGTCTCCAGTTTTAGGCTATTATAAATAATGATACTATAAACATTCCTGCACATTTCTCTTGGTGCCGCTGTGCACATCTGTGCTTGGAATTTTCTTGTGGGACAGTTTGTAATTATGAAATGCAGTTTTGTAACTAGAGCTATTTTTGTATTCTTATGTACATTTTGGTAATTTGTAAATGTTTTTCTTGTAATTCATTTGTTTCATCTACATTTCTTAAAATGCACTGTGATGATCTGTTTAAACTCTGTAGCATCTGCAGCGATTCCCCTTTTTCATTTCTGACATTGGTTATGTGTGCCCTTTGGGCTCATATTTTAATTGGTCTTCCTAGAGAGTGATCGATTTTAAGTCTTTTCACTGGAGGTTAAGTGAGGACTTTTATGTTGATATCTTCAATTTTCTGTGTGAGTTTGCCAATTTTTTATAGCATTTTGTCAACTATAACAAAACGATGTTGAGAAAAACATTCAAGGATCTGACTAAAAGGGAACCTTACTAATGACAGCATTTTCAAATAATCAGGATGATGTAATGTGTCCCCAAAGTACAGTAATTAAAGTAACTTAATTCTTGTTTATGCAAATTAGCCTATGGTAAAATTGGTTTCATTATACTTTGTAAAGTCACAGAATCTGTTGACTACTTTAAGTAAGGACTTGCTGTTTATTGATGTCTCACATTTTCAGTGTGAATCTATAATACATTGTTGCCTTCATTTAAATTAGTATAGCTACACCATATATTTTTATTGTTTGTATATTTTTTATTATTACTTAAAATATTACAAAGAGTAGTACATATGTCTCTTTTTTCCCCCCTTGACCTTCCCCCATTCTCCCCTACCCCCCAGTGTCTTGTGTCCATTGGATACATAAAAGTCCTTTGGACTTTCAACCTTTATGGAGCTTTAGTTTTAGATAAAACTACTTTTTATAGTCAATGTATAATTGAATTTTGACTTTGCAGGTCTGCAAAATATCTTAATTATAGTCTCATACCTTTTCATGCTTTCTGCATGTTCTGTATCCTTGACTTCCCTGTTTTTGTTTGGTTTTGAAATTTTGTTGGAGATTTTCCTCAAATATATGATATCTGAAATCTGTTCATTTTTAAGAGTGGCCAATAAAATATGATTGGGAAGTCTGTGAGTAGACAGACTTGGGACCAAGGGGGTTGTGGTTGATGGGAACTTGGCTGCTTCCCTGGGGGCCCCTAAAATGATGATAGGCTTTTGCAAAATGCAGACCTGGCTAATTTTCTTTGGGGTGTAACTTCTGCCTTCAACAGGACAGTGGAGCATGTGAATGTACTGGTGATGGAAATCAGAATTGGTGAAGGTGGCACAGGGTACAGTAATAGAATTTGTAATGTTGTCTCCCTTGCCTTTGGCATAGATATTTGGACATTGGCATGCACACTGACAACATGAGTAGCTACAGCACAGCTTTGGTGGACATCAGTAGAACAGAATAACTTTGGAACTATCTTTGACATCATTGTCAACTGAGAATAGCACTATTGTAACTAGAAGTTCTAGCAACACAAAATAAAACTCTCTGAAAACTCATTGTTATTTGAGAAGAATCTTGTGGGTCTGAAATGCTCATAAGATGGGGCAATGTAGCTTTATTTACTTTGGTTCTTTCTATAGACTGGTGGAACTTGTGAGGCACACACTGCAAAAGGAGAGATTGGAATTCTTCATTGTTAGAGCAAATGAAGCTGCATAATTAATATAGTTGCAGAGCAAATTTCTAGAGCAATGAAGTGGTGTCACCTCTAATTTGAAGGGCATGTGATAGTAATTAGACATTATTAAACTAAGGAGAGAGCCACAGGCTTGGCTCTTACACAGAGAGTTCAAATCCAGGGGTTGCAGAGGGTGAATGGTGTGTGATATTTAGCATTCCAGTAGTATTTAACACCTGGAAAGTCTTTGGATTCTATATATGCTACCTCAAATTACTCATATTATTGGTAAACTCAATTCCAGGGTGTCTATCTCAACTTCCTGTGAAACTTTATCCAGCTCTCTGTTCTCCACGAAGTGGATATATGCTTAATCTGCCAAAAGTTAATTATTGTATTTATGTCTCGTTTTCATTCCATTATTTCTTATCTATCTTGACCTTTAAACAACCATGAATAATTATCTTCACTGACATATGCTGATTAAAGTTAAACTTGTTTTTTTGTCCTAATTTGAGTAGCATCAGAATCTTAGCAGAATATATAAGTATCTTATGCCTCTTTAATTATTTTGGAAGGAAGCATCATTATGTAGAATAAATTAATTAATGACATTCTGGCACAGCTTGCAATTCACTTTTACAATTCAGATAAGTTTTATTAGAATAGTCATAAACACATATAATGTTATTTAATTTTAAAATATGATTAAGTTAGATATAAAATAATTTAGGTCATTGGTGACTCTCTGAAATCCTTTCAGATTTATTGGGATTCTCTTGGCAACAAGATCAGGATTTACAAATTTTGTTCTTTCTATTATTTGTCCAATGACTTTAGTAAAGGTACATGAAGTATCTTTTTTTTTATTTTTTTATTTTTTACAGAGAGGAAGGGAGAGGGATAGAGAGTCAGAAGCATCGATGAGGGAGAAAAGAAATATTGATCAGCTGCCTCCTGCACACTCCCTACTGCGTATGTGCCCGCAACCAAGGTACATGCCCTTGACCGAAATTGAACCTGGGACCCTTGAACCCACAGGCTGACGCTCTATCCACTGAGCCAAACTGGTTAGGGCTACATGAAGTATCTTGCTAGTGTTTCGTTTATCAGAAGTAGAAGACAGCTCCTTGAGCATTTTGTTAGATTGTATATTTCTGGAGTATTTGTGAGGTTGAGAAAAAAATTGAGCTAAGAAAAAAATACGGGAATAACCACAAAAACTCTATAACTTTACAATTAGTTTTGAGGTTATATTATTTTGTAACGTTGCAAACTTCTAAATTTTTACTTTAAAGAACAAACAACAAAAGTAGTTTGGCAGTATTCATTTGCAAGGTCATAAAATGATTTTTTCCAATGGATAAAATGAATGTCTTTACTATCTAGCTCTTGTATTGATAAACCAAGTCTTTTGGGAGAGAGGGGCAATGTGAGAAAAATCATTAAAATATTCTGGGAGCCGTAACTGGTTTGGCTCAGTGGATAGAGCAATGGCCTGCAGACTCAAGGATCCCAGGTTGGATTCTGGCCAAGGGCATGTGTCTTGGTTGCAGGCTCATCCCCAGTAGGGGGTGTGCAGGAGACAGCTGATCGATGTTTCTAACTCTCTATTCCTCTCCCTTCCTCTCTGTAAAAAATCAATAAAATATATTTTTAAATATTCTGGGAAATGTTTTAAACATAGGAGTATATTCGAATTGACATAGTAACACTAGGGAAGGGATGGCTTTTAAGAGAATAACAGGATATTTCTCAGTGCATAGGTTGAATTAATGATCTTAGGCCAGAGGAAAGAGGATAGCATTTCAAACAAAGAGGGCACTGCACACAGATACTAAGGTACGTCATAGAATGGTAGGATGTTGAGTGAAACTGATTTCATGGTGAGGAGCAGAGCCTGAAGAAAGGAGATTGTGAGATGGAAGGAGATATGTCTAAACAAAAAGATGGCTTAGAAAGAGTGGAGACCCTTTTAACTCTGTGACAATAGAAACTACTATAATTATTTTGGAAGGTAGGAACCAGGAGGTCAAAGACCAACCATTTTTTAACATGCTTATTAACAGTTGTTAGAAGCTTTAAATAATTTATTTAATCTAAACCTCAAGAAACCCTTGTTAAGGGAAAGTATTTTTAAATCCCCATTCTACAGATGAGGGCCTGGGTAGTGACTGAGTTGATCATTTGTCCTAGGTTAGAGCTGGGAGGTTGTTTGCAAACCCAGTACTTTCTGGTTCCAGGACTCCTGCTTCCCTGCCATACCACATGACAACTCTAGAAGTCACTCTAGTGGTCACAGATATCTACAATAATAAAAGAGAAAGATGCAAATTGACCGTACCTTCACAATGCCCACCAGCCAATGAGGAGTGACTATGCAAATTAACCCAACAAAGATGGAGGGTTAATTTGCATATGCAGGCGCCAAGCACCAGGGGTGGGGTGGGACATTGCCATGGTGATGACACAGGAATTCCACACTGCCCCAGCTGCTCTGGGCCTCTGGGCAGCATGGAAAGACAGAAAGGCAGCTCTGATAGGAGCAAAGGCTGTGCTATCAGCCAGGAGAAGGAAGGCCCATTCTTTTTCTTTTCTTTTTTAAAATATATTTTATTGATTTTTTACAGAGAGGAAGGGAGAGGGATAGAGAGTTAGAAACATTGATGAGAGAGAAACATCAACCAGCTGCCTCCTGCACACCCCCTACTGGGGATGTGCCCACAACCAAGGTACATGCCCTTGACTGGAATCGAACCTGGGACCTTTCAGTCCACTGGCTGATGCTCTATCCACTGAGCAAAACCGGTCAGGACAGGAAGGGCCATTCTTGCATGAATCTTCCTGCACCGGGCTTCTAGTTCTATAATAAGGGGAGACAGTCACAGGAAAATGGGTGACTATTTTGTAATTCAGAACAAAGAAGAATATCAAAGGAGTGAAGACATTGGTAGTAACGATGAAAGACAAACACCATAGATTTAAGAGGCCCTCAGTGGCTAATCAAATATTGAGATTAAAGGCGATGGAGAAATTGATGTTATACTAAGGTTCCTGCATCTAATATAAGTGAAATTCACTGAATGGGCTGAAGCTAGGTAAAGTATGAAAAGTATAGTTGAAGTTTGGTGGGGTTGTTCAATGAAAACTCCATCTACAGTCTTTGTATATAGACTTCCTCATAGAAATTAGAAGGGATGAATGGCTAAAGTGGAAGAATTTGAGGTGGTATTTTATCTATAAGCAAGGTTAGGCCCAGTTGCAATTTTAATCATTTCAGGCTACTTCTAACAAATGTCTGCAGCATTTTGACATTTCAGTGGATTCTGCACCATATCTTCATACCCCAGGTCTTTCCTGGAAAGTCCATACACATATATTGAGCTCTATCAAAGCCTTTCAATAATCAAGGTCTAGGAATTTTGAGCAAAATACTAAAATGTGGTTATTGGGATAATACTTGACTAAGTGACTAGATTAAAGGCGATTAATATTTTCATTACAAACACAAAAAGAGAAAAGATAAATATAATAAATCTAGATTTAACTCCCGAAGTTTTGTAGTAACCAATTGTACCTCAATGTTGTAAGGATGTTTAGAGTTTTTTTTAAAATATATTTTATTGATTTTTTACAAAGAGGAAGGGAGAGGGATAGAGAGTTAGAAACATCGATCAGCTGCCTCCTGCACACCTCCCACTGGGGATGTGCCCGCAACCAGGGTACATGCACCTGACTGGAATCGAACCTGGGACCCTTGAGCCTGCAGGCAGATGCTCTGTCCACTGAGCCAAACCGGTTAGGGCTAGAGTTTTTGTTTTGTTTCATTGTGTTTAATCTGTAATTAGGGACTGGGTGGTGCATCTGTAATCATGTAAGTCAACTCCTTATTTGTAATTTACTTCTGTGTGAAGCCCCCTGTATTGTTTATGTTGCCCAAACATGGCTGGGAGAGACAGCTGAGACATGAAGAAACCATCTGGCCACAGATGGATCCTCAGTGAAGCATGAATCAGTATTGGTTTGGTGATCTATGCTTACTGCCTCCTGTTAAACTTTCAGAGACTCAACTCATAAATCACCTGGCAATGATTGCATCCACTTACATATAAATGACAGGCTGAAGTGAATTGAACCTTTTTTTTTTGCTAGTGATCATGACTCACCTGTAAGACTGATTGTATTACAGTTTTATTGACTATTTAGCTCATAGTACAGTCTGTTTAGTTTATGACCATTTAGGTACAATAGTCTTTTTTTTTTTTCTTTTTCTGACTTAAACAGCAGACATTTATTTTTCACAGTTCTACAGGCTGGGGGTCTGAGATCAGGGTACCAGCAAGGATGAGGTCTGTTGAGAGCTCTCTTCCTGTCTTGTAGATGGCTGCCTGCTTACTGTATCCTCACATGGTGGAGAGAGAGCTACAGTATTTACAGGCTAAGATAATTAGGAACTTTTCCAACATCCTATAGTTTGAAATTTTCTACACATTCGTTATGAATTTGACAGGTAAGCTTGGAATCTCAAGAAGACATAAAACCTGAAGTTGTAGCCTGAAAAAAAAATGAGTTAGAATCTTTAAAGAAAAGTTTAGTGACCAATATTTACTTGGAAGGCTGATAAAACTGCAAAATGTTTTAGAACTATGCATAGTAGATAATCATCTAAAATACAAAATAATGCAAAAGATGTGTGAATAGTTGAAATAATTAGGTAAAACCTCCAAACAAAACTCAAACTTTAATGGTGCCTCCTAGCAATTAAATTTAATTCAGAACCACTGCCTAATATCATTGGGTATAAAGTCTCACAATTTTATGAGTCCAATGTGATATTCAAACTGGTTCAAATTGCTGATGTAAATGTATGCATGCCTTGTCCTTTACAACCTAAGCAGGAAATATAGTTAAATGTTAATGGGCATGCAAATCAGTAAACTAATAATTGAAAAAATTTGACAGGTCTGCATATTTATAATTCTTTACATTTTTCAAATCAGCAAAAATAAGATTAACTACTAACTTTTACTAGTATATATCACTCTTCACTTTTAAATATATTAGTTATTCCATAAATTCCCTGTGCTGTCTCATCAGCGTTGTTATCATAGCATCCAGTACTCACCACCTGCCCACAGCCACAGGGGAAGGCCCTGTCTTTGATTTGTGCTGATATGTCATTGTAGATGTACATGGGACAGCTATCCGGCAGTCAAGGAGATACAGATGTCGGTGGAGAAATAAAGTGAACATGTAAAACAGTTTAAAAGCATATTTAATGTCTTCCTTTATGGAAGTGTGCTTCATGATTCAATCTGATTTTATTCTGCTCCTAGGATTTACTAGGAATAGGTCTACCCGTGCCATATAGAAATAAATGTGAAGAATTGGGGTCATTTCATTAATTCATACATTAAGCAAATGATCACTTTCTATATGCAGACATAGCTCTAGGTGCTAGGAAACCAACAGTGGAAAGAAGAACCAAAATAACTTCCTGTCCTTCTGGAGCTTATTGTCTAGACTAGGGGCCTGGTGCACACAAATTTATGCACTGGGAGGGGGGGCCCCTCAGCCCAGCCTGTGCCCTCTCACAGTCTGGGACCCCTCTGGCGATGTCCACCTGCTGGTGTGCCTGGCCAGCCTGGGTGAGGGGCCGATGTCTGTTTGCAGGCTGGCCAAGCTCCCCAGTGGGGACCCTCACCCCATGGGGGTGTGGCAAGCCTGGGTGAGGGGCTGAGGGCAGTTTTCAGGCTGGCCACAGCCCTTTCAGGGTTCAGGGCCCTACTGGGATGCCTGGCTAGCCTGGGATAGGGGCTGAGAGCCGTTTTCAGGCTGCCTACAGCTCCCATTGACCCTCGGGGCCATCCACCTGGGAAGCGATTGGGTGGCCGTGGCCACCTGATGACCTCCCAGGACAGAGCCTCGGGCTGGCCGGCTGGTCCCGCCCCCGGGCTTCTGCCTGGGAAGTGATAGGGTGGCCTGGGCACACAGGGATCCTGTGTGCTGCTTCTCCTGGCTACGGCCTCTGCCATCTTGGCTAGGCTAATTTGCATATAGTCGCTCTGATTGGCTGGTGAGCATGGCTTACCCATCCTGAAGAGATGGTTAATTTTAATAGTACGTCTTTATTAGTTTAGATATTGTTTCTCTCCTGGTTTTCAGTGGTATGGTCCTTTTTTTTGACACTTTAGTAATGTTTGAATTAATATTGGATGTTACATAAAAACTAGAGGCCCTGTGCATGAAATTCATGCACTTGGGGAGGGGGGCCCTCAGCCCTGGCCTGCACCCTCTCTCAGTCCGGGAGCTCTTAGGGGATGTCTGTGGGGAGCAGGACTAAGCCATCAGTCAGACATTCTTAGTGCTGCCACAGAGGCTGGAGAGGCTCCCACCACTGCCACTGCACTTGCCAGCTGTGATCGCAGCTTCTGGCCTGAGTGGAACTCCCTCTGTGGGAGCACACTGACCACCAGGGGGCAGCTCCTGCATTGACCATCTGCCCCCTGGTGGTCAGTGCACATATAATGACTGGTTGTTCTGCTGTTCGGTCTATTTGCACATTAGTCTTTTATTATATAGGATACATAAAGAGGATCTAAGTGATCTTTTATTCTTTCAGAAAAGGTTCACTCTTTCCTCTGTTAAGTAGGGGGACTAGAGCCTGATCACCTTAATCCAGGCATTGAATGGACTGGCAAGGACTGATTCCCAGTTTCATCAAGGACCATCTGTCCTTAGTTTTCTCCCGCCCTCCGTGGCTCTTTGTATTCTCCTGGGCCATTCCATCTGGCAGGTTCTGAACCATAGCAATCTCTTCAGCATGGGGAACTTGCCAGACCTCTGCTATGCTCTTCAGAGAGTTTCTGCTGAGTGTCTTAGCTTACCCCCTGAAAAAATTCATAATTTAGCAAAAGTCTCGAAAGGAAAACCAGGTGTGTGTTGTGCTCCTTTCTGGGCCACTACTTTCTCATGAGGATCTTGACTCCTTAAGTTTTTCATGTCTCTCCAATCCACCGAGACTGCCCTCTGTCCAGGAGAAGTCCAGAATCAGCAAATGTCCCCTCAGGAAATACAGCTCGCCTTTTCATGATTCTTTTCAATCTGGTATCTCTGTTTTTCTAATCCTCATTGCTTTATTAGCTATCGTATATCTTTAAGCAGAGTTTGGAGGTAATTTTATTTAGATTTTTTTTTTTGTGGGATCACTGACCTGTTGCAAGTTTATCTCATTTTTATTTTTAGATACTGAATAAAAGAATGATACCTTCTGTTATACACATCTATTCAACCACAATGAATGTGCCCTGACATTTCCACTCTAGCCCTCTGCATTCTAGAACTAATTGGCAAAGTAGACAAGTAGGGGTGTGGCATTGAGCACCTTCTTCAAAATAGGTGTCATCAGAAGAGCTGGACAGTTACCAGAGCTAATACTCCAGAGTATACTGAGTTCGCTGCCCAAGGACTGTTAGCAGCAGTGGTGCTGATGGGAGTAACACCAAACTGTCTGAGTTAACATGGGGCTTTCAAGTAGAGGCTGCTTGATTCGGGAACTCAGTGGGAGCCCAAGACTCCGTGGTAGCTCTGGGGAGATGCAGCTTCTGAGTGCTCTTCTGACTTCTTACCAATTATCCTCGAAGGAGATAAGTCATGCCGTCTAAAGTACTGGTACCCAGAGCAGCCATCCTTTCTGGGTTTTATTTTTATCTCTCCCTAGCACTTCTAGGAAGAAGGTATAGCATAGTGGTTAAGTGCCTAGATTTGGAAGTCAGTCAAATTTAGATTCAAAAACATGTTCATTTACTAAATGCTTGACCTTGAAAAAGTTGCAAAAACTCTCTAAAGCCTCAATTCCATGTCTATGAAACAGGAATAATAATACATGTCATTGTGCTGACATGTGGAGACACAGTATTTAAAGTGGTCATAACAATCTCTGGCACATTGAAGGTGTGCACTTTAAGGCAGTGATAACTTTTTTGGCTTCTATGGAAAGCCATGGAGTTAGACGTGCAGAATTTTGGGATGAGACCTTAAGAGATTTATGCAGACCTTCCAAGGGAGGTGAATGAAGCATATCGAAAGAGAGTTGTTTTTTTTTTAAAGTTCATAAGTTTGCTTTTGTTATTAAATAAGACTATTTCATTATCTCTTTATTTTATGCATTACAAAAACTATCTGAAATAACCCCAGAAAAAAAGTGACTGACCTAGAGATGGTTTGCCTCTCAATGGCTTCAAAATATGTATTTCTTCATACTTTTATAGATAAACTAGGGGCCCGGTGCACGAAATTCGTGCACGGGGGGGGGTGTCCCTCAGCCCAGCCTGCCCCCTCTCACAGTCTGGAACCCCTCAGTGGATGTCCTATGATGGCCCTAGTCTGCCAGGCGCCTTGTGTGTGTGTGTGTGTGTGTGTGTGTGTGTGTTGCCACTGGGGACCTGCCCCCAGCCGGAGCAGTCCTCCTGTGTGTGTCTACCTGCTGGGGGCCTGCCCCCAGGCACACCGTCGAGGCTTGGAGCAGGCAACCCCTCTATGTTGATCTCTCAGACTCTTACCCTCCCCTGCATGTTGTTCTCTTTTTTGAGCTGTGGCCAGGGCTGGGTGCTGCGTGCCTCCCAAGCTTGCCTACTGCCCATCTTCCTTCAGCCACCAGAAAGCAGGGAAAACCCCGCCTCGTGGTCAGGCCAGCCTTTTCCCACTCTCTGATGCTCCTCAAAGGGCCTGGGCAGCCGCCAAGCAGGCCGCCAACCCTGCCACCTCTTTCCCACTCATGGGTCATGGATCCTGCACTGTTCTGCCCTCCAGCCGCTCAGGAGGTCCCTCAGCCCAGCCTGTGCCCTCTCGCAGTCTGGGACCCCTCTGGGGATGTCCACCTGCTGGGGTGCCTGACCAGGCTGGGTGAGGGGCTGATGGCTGTCTCCAGGCTGGCCAAGCCCCCCAGGAATGTCCCTCACCCCACTGCATGTGGCCAGCGTGGGTGACAGGCTGATTGGCGGTTTCAGGCTTTAAGACTGCCCACAGCTCCCACTGACCCAATGTCCCAGCAAGGCTGGCTGGACGCAGGTTTCTGGGGTTTGTTTATCTTCTATAATTGATGCTGTTCCTATAAGCCGGGGCCTAGACATGTAACAAAACCTCCTCTCTGTTTCACCTAGCAGCGCGTCTATAATGACACAATGTTACTCTTAGACTCAAGCCCAGCCTGCTGTTTCCTTCAGCTCCTGAGGATTCTATGATTGTTATTATGTTGCAAACGTGTGTTTTGCTTGAGGATAAGGAGCGGAGCGGGCTGCAGTTTCACTTTCACTCCTGTCGCAATGGAAGCTGCCATTTACTCAGGTCCCTGAGTGGCAGCTGCCATGTTGGCTGGGCTAATTTGCATACAGCCACTCTGATTGGCTGGTGGGCGTGGCTTACCCTGTCCCGGAGAAACAGTTAATTTCAATATTATGCTTTTATTAGTTAAGATGATAAACATATTCTTTGCTATGTGTTGTTTTAAAGTTAATCTAAGAAGAATCAGGTTCAACTAGCACTCTAAACTGAACAGGTATTATCATATAAAAAAGAAACACAATTTAAAGTAAAAAATAAATCTGAGATCTGAGAGGAACAAACTTGAGAGAGAGAGAGAGACAGAGAGAGAGAGAGAGAATATGAATGATATTTAGTTCCTAACTACCATTCATTAGCTATGTGGTATTGATTAGGCAAGTTAACTGATCTCTCTGTGTCAAAGTTTTCTGAGAAATTAAAAAATGGGAAAATAATACTTAGGATTTTCTTGACTATCAAAGGAGAAAATGGAAATGGAAATGTGGAGTCAATAATAAGCATGGTCTCATTACTTGTTGTACCTTTGAATCTCTCCTTGACCTGTGAGGTGTATGAATTGGTGTTAGCAAACCAGAGTTAGCTAAACAAAAAGAGTGATGAAATTAAATCTTCTGGCTAGTGTTACTTAAGTAATAATTTAAAGTAGATAGATATCTTTGAATCACATTTTACATTGCTTTATTGTGTGGATATTTCCCCCAAATCTTGACATTATTCTGAACATTTTCCAGGTATTATATCTGAAGCCTCATCCCAGCACCTCTCTAATAGTCCTGACTTGACAGACTGAAGGAAAGTGAGCTCTTCTCTTTCCTTTCGAGTTACTCTAATTCGACAGTTGTTTCTGCTCTCCTCATGCTTGAGTGAGCATGAAATGATGCCTTTGCTGAGTATTTCTGTTTGATTTTCCGAAAGCTGTTGTCAGTCTTACAGCTCAAAATGGAATGCAGACGGTAATTGGCATATTCAGTCTTTCAAGCCTAATTGGAACTGACCCACACACCTCAGAGCCTGTCCTAGCCTCTCTGGTTTGTAAGTGCGTGTGGAGAGAGGAAGTGGGAAAGCTTACCGAGAGGGGAAAAGTCTCTTTGCTTGTTGCTGAGCCAGGAGGCTTTGAAGGTATGGCTCTCTGAGTCAGGACAATGTCTTGTGTGTTTGTTTCCACAGAGCATACATCATCACAGACTACATGGGCATCCGGAATGAAAGTTTCATGAAAATGGCTGCTGTGGGGACCTGGATGGGGGACTTTGTCACCGCTTGGATGGTAAGAAATTTTCACCCATTTCACATCCGATAGAAGGCACGTTCACACGTGGGGGAGACATCACTTTGGATGATTTAGAGAACATAGTTACCTCTATTTTGAGTGGAACACATTCATGGGTCTAGATAAGTCCAGATACTATGTAATATCTGTTTAATCTTAGGAAAAATACAATTGTAATATTGATGGCTATTTCCTGGGTTACATGTATATACAAACATACACACATTCATGAAATTAATAGAAAATTATTACCTGTGAAATTACATTTGTTGTTGTTTTTATCACGTGTAAATTTAGGTCAAAAATGTTGTCTGGCCTGTCTCAAAAAAACCACACTAACTATTCTTTATGGACTTTAAAAATAGTTTTTCATATTTGCTTTGCTCATTGAACCTAACTTAATAGTAGGTAAGAGTTCTGAGAGTTGTATATTTTATTATTATTAGTCTTTATTATTATATGTTTGCAACAAATACATAAATTATATCTCATGCTGAGCTCATCTGTTAAGAAAGTGGCTTCTGTTTTTAACCTTTGAGTTAATTGAACACAGTATATATGAAAAGGCTCTGTGACCCATATGTTTATAAGAGAATCTTGAAGTGCAAAGAGCATAACTCTCATAAATATGGGACACTCTAACATTCATTGACGTCTTTTATAAGTATAGTTAATCCTAACTAGCTTTATTCATCTATCACTTGACAATGAGCCCTGCCAAAGGAATGGTGATACCCAACATAAACAAGAATTGGTATGGATGTGCCCCTGCAGATGTGTTCCAGGGGCCTCAGGTAGCTTGTCATACCCATTACTGCATTTCCATTGATAGCTTTGCTTCTTACCTAGAGGCAGGTTTTTCAGGGAACAAGAAACAGTGATATCTTAACTGCTGCTATTGTGATCATCCTGCAAGAGTATTAAGTAACCATGAAAGAGTTTGTGTAGCTGTTCAATTATAGAATGTTAACAGAACAAATTACCAGATACATCCCATTCCATTAACTTTAAAATCTAAATTTGAAAAGTGATTTGTTTTATTTGCAGTCACTAGAAATTGTAATTAGAATAAACCAGCCATTGAGACCAGGCTGATGCATGTCAAAAATTTCTATTTCCATTGGAAAAAAATTATTTAGAAGAAACTATGTGAACTTTAAACTGACAATTTCTGTGGAATTTGAGGCGATGCCTTTTGAAAAATCTCTGCATTAATTGTGGATTTTGACTCCATTTTGTAGTGAATCTGTTCACAAAAATGGAGAATTGGATCGGAAATGCAGATTCCCAGACCTTGCTACCAGTGGTTTGCCCTTCCTGAAGTAATACACAATTCTCTGAGCCTTGGTGCACGTTTCTTAGAAGGGATGAATAATTTCTACCTGTGTTACAGGTTTCCTGTAAAGATTAAATATGTGGCTCTGTGATAAGATTTAAAATGCTAAAGTGGGCCCTGGCTTGTGTGCTCAATGGCTAGAGCGTTGGCCAGTTCACTGAAGGGTTGTGGGTTTGATTTGCAATCAAGGGCATGTACCTAGGTTGCTGGTTCAATCCCTAGGCCTGGGAGCGCATGCAAGAGGCCATCAATCAACGTGTCTCTCTCACAATGATGTTTCTCTCTTTTTCCCCCTCCCTCCCTTCCACTCTCTCTAAAAATCAATGGAAAAAAATCCTTGGGTGACGATTAACAAACAAACGCAACAAACATGCGGAAGTGGAATGCAGCCCTAGTGCTTTATTGCTGTTATTTGTTTTGGGCTCTCATCCCCTCACCGGGCCCAGTCCTTGAAGTGATGGCAAAGGTGGCTCACTGATCCAAGATTCTTCCTTGGAACCCCGGGAGCAGGAGGTTCCAGAGCTCCTGGAGTTTCCTTCCAACGGCCAGTGCTTGGATAGACTAAGACAATATGGTATGTTGCTTCCTCATAAAATCAGGGGAGAAGCAGCAGACCAATAAGACCTAGAAGCTTGCTTTGCAATTTTCAGGCAAAAGTCAGCCATAAATCATTTTCTTTCCCATTGTTTGTGACCCAGTTTCATCCAACTCCTCTCCAGATTTCCCTTCAAGATAGTGTCTCCTATGTCATATATGGTTCTGCCTCTATTTACTGGTTAGTTTTTATCTGGATTTATTTCTTTTGAGCCATAAGGTGGGGTCCAATTCCTAGGGCAGCTTGGGGAGTCAAATGCATCGAACAGCTTTATCCAAAGACCCTGGCTCTCCTGGGTTGAATTTCTATTGTGCACTTATCTGCCTTACTCTTGTGGTTTAGGGAAATAGAAATATTTTCAGACTTCAGCCTATGGCTTTTCTTTTCCTCCTCGGTCTGGTTAACCTTCATAGTTTCTCCTAAATTTATTACTGTAATGTCTTCTACTTCTACTAGCCAACCTGATAATGTTTTACCTCTCCCTATATCATAATTACTACTCTAATTATACTTCCCATATCACAGGAGTAGGATTTGATTGAGAGTCAAGAAAACTAGGTTTTAGGTTTAACTAAGTAATGTGATCTTAAGTTACCTTACTTCCTGGGGCCTCTCATCTTTTTCTTTCTATAAACTGGGTGGAATCCAAAGTCCCTTTCTGCTCATGTTATATGAAATATTCACATTTCCTCATTAGCCATAGTGGTAGGGATGGCAAAAGAAACACATTTGCCAGTCCAGTCATACAGGGAGGATTCCTGATTTGCCAGTCCAGTCATACAGGGAGGATTCCCAGAGCACATATTCTATTCCCATATCTGTTCACTGGCTGGACAGGAGGTTTCTGTATGAACATTTTTATGTCTACATATGTGTGCATTGATAACATTTTAAAAAATAATAGTTTTCCTTCCAAGTGGAGTTTAGGGTAGCTTTGACCTTCATTTGTCTGCAGAATTCTCATCATGAAATGAATATTAATGATGAAGGTAACTGTCATGGCAAAACAAGTGACTGTTTTCATTTCTTTTTTTAATCGTTTTAAAATATATTTTATTGACTTTTTACAGAGAGAAAGGGAGAGAGATAGAGAGTTAGAAACATCGATCAGCTGCCTCCTGCACACTCCCTACTGGGGATGTGCCCGCAACCAAGGTACATGCCCTTGACCAGAATCGAACCTGGGACCCTTCAGTCTGCAGGCCGACGCTCTATCCACTGAGTCACACTGGTCAGGGTGACTGTTTTCATTTCTAATAAAATTGTACCTTTTAATGCATTTCCAAAGTAAGGGTTTTTATTTTATGGAAAAAATTCATAACTTTCCCATGGTTTTAAAGGGTACAGCAGGCTATATGATTGGTCCATAGGCAGGGGATTATTAATTAATCTTACAAATATCTTTGCCCCTCACCCAGCATCAGGCTCTACTGGATTCCATTCGCTGGGCAGTCCTGAATTTTTCTGGGTCTGTGGTGCACCTCGTGTAATTTTTGTTAAGTTGGTTAAAAAATAATAATATAAGGGAAATAAAGTGATACCTGGTGTAATTCATCCTTGAGCTGGTCCATGATAGCAGCAGAGACGAACTGTCATAAAGATAAGCATGAATCAAAAACACTGGGTGTCTCAAATGCTACCATTGCCTCATAGCCACAAATTTGCCCAGGCTCTGTGCCACTGAGCAAGGAGCGGAGTGGACTGGCCATTTCCACAGCATGTCGCTCCAGGTTTACCATCTCTCCTTCAGAGGACAGAGGTCACAGCTTCTGCTGAGGTCTGAGGTGGCCGACCACGGGTTCTGAGGACATTGTGTTGGCACTTGCTTCTGCTCCTCGTTTATTAGCACAGGGAAAGATCACTTCCTATCTATCCATCCTCCCCATTCCTTTTCCCCAGCCCCTCAGTCCCCTGTTCTAGTGTATTTTCTCTTGTAGCAGTGAGTAGTGTATGGCTCAGGACAGTGACAGGGACATCAGACTCCAGGTCTGAAGTTAACTCCAGGTTGGGAGAAGGGGTGTGCAGGGAAAGGTACAAATAAGGTGAAGTTGAGCCATGACCTAAAAAGGCAGTTCTCATGGTAAACACTAAAGTAGGTAATGAGCACCTTTCATCATAATACTAGGTGTGTATGAACTTGTTTGGCCTTGACCTGTTTTCCCCAAGATGCTGTGTGGATGTTTGTATACATATTACCACTACTAGCAAAGCTTCCACACACACAATTGCATTGTTTGCCAATTGACTCTACCTTTTTTTCATGTTTGTATAGTCACCATTTGTTTTTAAATTGTGTACAATTTTAATGGACTTAGTTTTTCTTCTTGAAACTCAGAATTCCACTAGAACCAGAGAAACTGAGTCAATACCTTCATGTGGAAATGCCTTTAGGTGGATAAAACATAGCCTTTGTAGCTGGGTTATAACAAGATATAAAACTTTTAAATTTGCTTAATTATTTCACTCTATGGAAGCCCTTTCAAGAATATGAGTTTAGGAAAAAAATTAAAAAAAAATATTTTTTATTGATTTCAGAGAGGAAGGGAGAGGGAGAGAGAAAGAAGAGATAATCAATGATGAGAGATAATTATTGATTGACTGCCTCCTGCAAAACTTCCCACTGGGGATTGGGCCCACAACCTGGGGATCTGCACTGACTGGAAATCAAACTGTGACCTCCTGATTTGTAAGTGGACACTTAACCACACCAGCTGGGCTAGAGAAAAAAGTCTTTAAAAAATATATTTTTCCCTTCTATTTTAACTGTGCCTGCTTTATACATAAATATTAAATTAGCTCTCTAAATAGTTGAATGGCAAGTTTTGGCATTTTATTTTCACACTAGAGGCCCATTGCACAAAAATTTGATTTGTGCACTTGAGGAGTGGGTGGGTCCCTCAACCTGGTCTGTACCCTCTCGCAGTCTGGGACCCCTTGGGGGACGTCCACTTGCTGGCTTAGACCCACTCCCCAGGGGATCAGGCCTACGCTGGCAGTAAGACATCCCTTTAGCAGCCTGGGAACCCTTGAGGGAGGTCCACTTGTGAGTGGGGAGCAGGCCTAAGCTGCAGTCGAACATCCTTAGTGCTGCTAAGGAGGTGGGAGAGGCTCCCACACTACCACTGTGCTGGCAGCTGTCAGCCTGGCTTATGGCTGAGCAGAGCTCCTCTGTGGGAGCTAACTGACCACCAGGGGCAGCTCCTGCACTGAGCGTCTGCCCCCTGGTGGTCAGTGTGTGTCATAGTGACCAGTCATTCCCAGTTGTTCTGCTGTGAGGGTTAATTTGCATATTACCCTTTTATTATATAGGATGCTTTTATTTCTTTAGACAGGTTTTATAATTCATATTTATGTTCTATTTTGTTTTTTCAAAAGACTGTTTATTTAAGAAGGAAAACTGAAAACTTCTCCTTACTTGACTATGAATTTTTTGAGGAGAATTACAGTGTCAATATTGTTCACAATTATATTCCTGGCACTCAACATAGTACCAGGCATACAATAGGTGCTCAATAAATTGTTATTGAAAGAATTGATAGGGCACATAAGCATTAAGTTCCATTTCTTTTTCCCTCATTACACTTTGTGACTTAGTGTTATAACATGAACATTGCACAATGCTAAAGGGGACAGGAAGAGAGCAGTATTGTTCAGGATACATAGATAACAATCCTCCTTCCCTTCGCCCCCCACCAAAGGCTATGCACTGACTTCTGCTAAGCTTGTTTGCAGGAGGACACATGATTGTAAACACCCTTGAATGGAGGCAATGCTCTCAGAATGGCTGTGACCATCTAATCTAATAAAAGTGTAATATTGAAATTGACCATTTCTTGGGGATGCCTAAGCCATGCCCACCAGCCAATCAGTGTGACTGTATGCAAATTAACCCAGCCAAGATGGAGGCTGGCAGTCACGAATCTGAGTAAACAGGTGGCTTCCATTGCAGCAGGAGTGAAACTGTTTGCCGGCCGCCTGGGCTTCTCTCCGCTCCAGGCAACAACATATTTGCAACATTGTCTCAATTATAGAAGCCACAGAGCTGAAGCCAAC
>PVJC01010205.1:0-44118 GCA_004026665.1 Murina feae
AGCTGCTCTCTCCTTCAGCTCCGGAGGATTCTATGATTGTTACAATGTTTCAAAAAGCTGTGTTTCGCTAGAGGCAGTTTAATCGGAGCTGAGCTGAGGGGCTCAGCTTCACTTTTGCTGCTGCCGCAATGGAAAGGGCTGTTTACTCAGGTCCGGGAGTGGCGGCCGCCATGTTGGCTGGGCTAATTTGCATACAGCCACTCTGATTGGCTGGTGGGCGTGGCTTACCCTGTCTCGGAGAAACGGTTAATTTTAATATTTCGCTTTTATTAGTTTAGATATACCCTATGATGCTTTCATAGTTCTTCGGATAGCAGCCTAGTGAGGACTCCAGTAGTGTGTGTGTGTGTGTGTGTGTGTGTGTGTGTGTGTGTGTGTGAAAACATCTAGTTGCCACTCCAACACCATTTAAAGAGAGAGATAAGAAAGGTGGCTGTGGTGGATCTTGCAGTAATACTCGATCACTCTTGCCAGGAGTGCTGGCAAGCATGGACAGCCTTCTGCCAGTACTGTCAACTGAACTCAGAAAGCCAGCTCCATGATTCAGAGGGCGCTTATGGGGTGTGATCTGAGGACTGCTGAAAGGGCACTTACCCAAAACATCTGCCTCAGTAGTAAGCCATAGTGTTAGGAATTCCCATGTTGCCATTCATTTCATTAATATACAAAAATAAGAAAATACACATTTGAGGTCAGGGATAGGTAAAAGGTATTAGTCATATCCATCTGTGAGTACATTAGTACTAATTAATAGGTTATAGCAGTCACTCAATCCTGTCTTTTATATAATATATTGTCCACTTACTCTATGCCAAGCATTGTGCTAAACTTTTCTACATTTATGCACTTGATGCATACAACATGCTAATGAGATAAGCACCATCATCTCCCCTCTATTACAGATAAGAAAACTGGAACTCATAAACGTGAAATAATTTCCCAGTGTCACAGATCTAAGAGATGATCAGGCCAAAATAAAAACCCAGATAGTCTTACCCCAGGTCTAGAACCACTGTGCATACTACCTCTGTGTGAGACCCAGGATGAAGCCCAGAACAGATGGGTTTGGAGGAGCATAAGAAGCAAGCAAGGGCCCATTAGGAACATCTATAGATGGAAAGTTGCCTGTGAAAGAGCAGGTCCAGGAGAGATGTAAAAGCAGGCAGGATACATGCTGTAGTTGGGGTCTAGAGGCAAGGAGGCAAAAGACAGGAGAAGGACTTTCAGCACTAAGGCTTGGGGAAGAAGCGAGCTAGTGGTAGACCACACTTCAAGACCTCTTAGCATCTTTTTAAAGACAGCTTGCTAAGTGTATTTCCCAGACCAGGCAAATTATCAGAATTTATGACAAGAGCTGTGGTACTCTTTGGATCTCCCACAGACATGAAAGTTTTTGAGTGGTTTGATCAGCCCCATTGAATGTTAATTTTTATGGGCTATGGAGTCAGGCCTACCTAAGTTTGTATCCTATCTATCCCCCTATTTCCTAACTCGGTAAACTCAGACAAGCTCTCCAACCTCCATGAGGACCACTGTGAAATGGGACACATGTGGGCTTTGGAGCTGTGAGGCCTCATTTGAATTCTTCCTCCACCACACATTAGCTATTTGTTCTTGGACAAGTTCCTCAACTTCTCTGAGCTTGTGTCTTGATCTGTCAATGTGTGTTTATAACTCACACCTCTTTTAATATCTAATTCTTAGGTAACTGGTGAGGATTAAATGAGACAAGTTTTATAAATGCTTGACTCAGTGCTAGGCACAAAGCAAATGCTCAGTAAACATTAGTTTCTTTGTCTTCTTTCTGATTTTCAGTCCCCTTACCTGTAATCTGTAAATAATATACTCTACTTTGGGAGGTTTTGTGCCATTTTATAATGGATGTGAAGCCATAAATAACTGTCACTCACACGGTGGGTGTTGAAGATAAATTAGCTGCATTTGGTACTGAGCTTGAGTGCCTGTAATTTCCCTACTTACAGTCTAGAATCAGGGCACAGCTCTTGGGCCTCACAGGGAAAGGGGAGCATAGAGGAGTAGAGGTGGTGTTGCATATTTTCCAGCATATAAAACGACTGGGCGTATAAGACAACCCCCAACTTTTGAGAAGATTTTCCTGGGTTAAAAAGTCCGGAGAGAGACCGTATGTGGCACAAAAAGGAACCAACTGGAGACACTTGTGGTCTCCATCTGGCTTCACTGATGACCCCTGACTTTTGAGAAGATTTTCCTGGGTTAAAAAGTCGTCTTATGCGCCAGAAAATACGGTAGTTACTATATGACTCATCTGTGAGGAAGAGGGGGCTACAGAGACGAGGTAGGACCCTGTAACAGAGAAAACCTCCAATAAAGACTATTAGATCTAAAGTCATAGAGATGCCATCTGAATAGGCTGATCCATCCACTATGAGGAAGATGAATACCACTGGGAACAACTTTGTAAACACACAAAACACAGTCTAAAGGACTACTGGATTTAGCTACCACTACCCGCATGACAAGAGTGCTAAAGACTAGCCCCAGAAAATATCCCAGCCCAGTATACCCATGAGAGCTACATGCTCTGAGCAGAGATAGAGAGTATCCTGTGAGGGACCAGAACCACTGCCACAAAGCAAAGTCAAGGCTTCTGTTGTGTCTAAGCAAATGATTCTTTAACTTAAAATAAGTGAGGAAATACATGAAAACATTAATTATATAAGCTGCTATTAAAGAACAAATTCTACTTCAACTTGGAAACCTTTATTAAAAATATGAAGTCATCTCTCTACATATAAATTCCATTTCCTTTTATAATGATAATGATTAGGAAAACATACAGTGATAAGATTTCCCATGGCTTACTCTGAGCTACTCTTTTAAAATATTAAGTATGAAGGAATATCTCATCAGCTCATATCCCTGACACCTGCTCACATATGCACACACCAGTTAAATTTGAATGTCAGAAAATAACAAAACAAAGCTCATAGAAGGATGTCCTGTGAAATGAGCTCAATTGCATGGGATGTATTTATACTAAAAACAATTAATCTTTGTTTTCTGAAACTTAAATTTAGCTGGGTGGTCTGTAATTTATTTTATAAATCTGGCAATCCAACACACCTAGACACACACACACACACACACACACACACGATAAGTAAAAGAATCTTGTAACCCACTATGCCTTCTGCTAAAATAAGGTTGTAGAAAGCCACCCATGAAGCTCTAATTGAGTCTTTGGGGCTGGATGTTCCACAGTCCTCGGTTGATAAGGTATAGCATAATCACAAACTCTCTCAGCTATAAATAACATGTGACTCCAAACTAACTTTTCCTAGGTTTTATTTTTCAATTAGAGTTTACATTCAGTATCACTCTGTATTAGTTTCAGCTGTACAGCGTAACGTGTGATTTTCTGCTTCCCGCCTTTTCTTATCCTCCCTTGCCTTGCCCATCTGCAGTGTCCTCCTGAACATGCTCTTCTTTAGCAACACTCCCCGTACCTCTGCCTTTATTAGCTCCTTGGATTCTCATTCTAATCGCCCAGGAACCCCAAAGTGTTCCATCCTCCCCGCCCCCTGAGCCAAAGTCATTAATGGCATTGACTTAAAGTTGTCAACTGACGTTACTGCCAGTGACTATGCTCATCACTGTCATCTTCAGCTCTCAGCTTCCTCAGCAACTCGGGGCCCTTGTACAAAGGACCCCAGAGGTTCCTGGACTCGTCTCCTGGGTGAGGTCACACAAGGAAGCCCACCACCTGTGAACCAGAAGGTGGGTCCTCACCAGACACAAAACCAGCTAGACCTTTGATCTTGGACTTCCCAGCCTGTTGTTAATAAAGTGCTCAGTTTACAGGGTTTTGTTACAGAAGCCAGAAAAGACTGACACTTGGGGAAGTATCTCCGACTAAAACATAATATTTAAAATGCAATTCTTCCCCAATTAATTTGTGAATTTGATGCAATTCCAGGAATCACTTGCTGCATCTATGTTTTATTTTAGGATTGGATCAAACTAATTTAAAATTCACATTAAAACTAAATCACTGAAAAGAGCCACACATATTTTGAAAAACAGGAAAATTTACAGGAAAACATATTTTAACATAATGCACACACATTCCAAACAATATATACATTTACCGGTAGAATAAAACAGAATCCAGCCCTGGCCCGGTGAAGGGTATTAATCAGGATTTCCCCCCAAAAGAAAGCCTCGACCCAAGAACTTGGCTGCTGATAAGAACTCTTACTTGAGAGTTAGTCCCTGGAAGTGAAGGAGGGACCATTAAGGGCAGAAAGGAGGTACCCCACTAAAGTTGCTGCTTTAGCCCAGGGTTCATTTTCTCTGGGATTGCCTGAGAAATGTGCAGAATAACTTGTAGAATTGGGACATTCTGAAGGATAGGGGGAAGCTAGGGCATCTACCCACCAGTTCCTGTCTCTCCTTGGCTGAGCATTGCTTCCAGGCATTAAAACTCCTCCACATGTGTGGTCCTCGCTTGAGTACAGGAAGGCCATAAGCAGAGGGCATATGCCTGGAGGCAGGACACGATCAGCTGAGGTGAGCCTGAGGTCGCCTGGAACTGTGTAGCACAGCTGTGGCTAGAAGCAGAGGTCAGCCGTGGGGATGCTGATGTGGGAAACCACAGGGCCATGGTGTGCTGGGAAACACTGAGCGTGTCAGTCAACTGGTCCAACTGCTCAGCCTGAACAAATTGTGAGTAGGCTTTGGATGGTAGGCTTCTTAGTGATAATGCTGTGTGTTCATTATCACCCGTTCTGGTGTAGTTTGATTTTATGCAATGAATCTCACTGGGTCACATTAGTCAATAAAAACCCATGACACATACAACTGATATAATATTCTTCTGACTCCCCAAGCTGATTTTGCAAGGCAATTTCCATGTTCTTGGTTTTTGGTGTGTGTGTTTTAAACTTGTTGTTGGGAGAAATTTGAGGTCAAATATCTTTCAGATTCATGAAAAAATCATTGATGTTCAACACTGGATTCTCGACTTTCAGCTAAAACATAAACATTCCTTGTTCCTCCAGTGCAAGTGAATCATTGTTACAGCCTCAGGTAATTACGTGACTAGTGAGCCCGTTCTTTGTTTGGCAGCCAAATGCTTGTCCAATTAGAAAAATCTCAGAATGATTTAAATACAACCTGAAGAAAGGAGAAAAACACTTCCCATGAGCTACTCAAAGATCATTAATAGCACTCTCGCTGGAGAAAATACATATTTTAAGAAAATTAAGTTGACTAAAGAAGCAAGGTCTATACCAGAAAGCACTAGTATGTTAATACTCTCTATAAAACAGTCATTATTCTTTTGATGGGTCATATATCAATCCTCATTTTTTATTTATCTATCATAGTTGACTTTTCTACACTGATTCTGTTTCCCAGGCTCAGCTGCTAATGTCTTCCCCTCAAGTGTTCTCCTTACTTGTCTATGTCTATATCTTTGACTTTACTTCTTCACTGATAGCTGCTGACTAATAGGAATTTTTTTTCTTTGCTGTCACACATATTAATTTATTTAATCAGTTGTGCCAAATGCAGTAACTTTTACAGTCATATCTATAATAATAAAAGCCTAATATGCTAATTAGACCCAACATCCTTCTGACGACCTTCCAGATGAAGCTGCAGTGGGGGTGGCCGAGGCAGTGGTGGTGGGGGTGGGGGGGGGGTGTAAAGCCCCTTGCACAAATTTCATGCATCGGGCCTCTAGTGTTTCTGTAATTATTTATAACACATATACTACCACACTGGGCTAAGTTCCTTCAGTGACTGTGCTTCATGATTTCTGTTTGATAGTCCACAAAATCAACTTATGCCTCTGTTTCATGTTGGCCTTCTTGTGTGCACTGCTTATATACTATTTGACTCCTAATATATGTTATCTTAAAGCAAATATACCTAGAAATTGTATATTCTTTCTTTTAACTAGTCACCCACATTGTACTTTAGTTTCATAGAAGTAGAAACTTGTTCATTGAAGGCTTGGAAGTATTGGATTAATAGTACAAGTAAAACAAAGCTGTTTCTCAAAGATTTAAGACTCATTTTTAAATAAATACATGGCACATCAGATTAAAAATAAAATTTTTTTCTCACAAAAGCTATCTAAAGTCGCCTAGAAAATAGGCTACTTATATTCTTTGCTAGAGTAATAAGAGAACATGTGCAGTAGTTAGAATTCATAAAACACAGAATTGAAGATAAATTTTTAAAGGATATTTGTGAAATAGTATAAAACAAACTGAGACTACCTTCTGACATAAAAGAGCTACTATATCCCGTGCAAACAGAATTTTTTTCAAAATTTAAAACTCAACAAGACAACATACTGTAATTTGATGTCGAATACATCAATATGCACAAGCGAATAATGTTTTTCTTAAATAAGGAGGGGTTGAAAATTAGATCTCTCTTGGGGAGTGTTCAATGTGGTGGCTATGGAGGTCTGTTGGATGCTGTGGTTTGCCAGCCAGATTCCCCATAAGAGCAAAGGCACTCATTCTTTCCCTCATTCTGCCATGGTGTTGCTTGCTGACAGTGCATATATGATTTCCTCTCTTGATACTTCCCTTTGTAGAAGGGAGTGGCCTTGCCCAAGGTAACTCCTGTTCCCTAGGTGCACGCAGCCCACATCCAGCAAGGTCAAGGCAGGTACGCAATGGGTCAACCTCTTTCCCTTGACACAGGACAATTCAGCTCCTACCCCTGCCCAGTGGTGCAGCCCTAACCCTCATATGTGTTTCTCTCAAAGCACTCATCATTAACTGCCCTCAGGGAAAGTTCTTCTTCAGGGCCTGTTTATTGGGGGAGCTGGAGACCACAAAATTTTCTTTAAAAATCCTGTTGCAGTGTATGAGAATTACTATGGCTTTGAAATCAAGATATTCTAAGCAAATACACCAAAACCAAAATATCCAGTTCTATCATCTGAGATAAGAATCCTGTGATCCTACACCTGTGACTCTCCCTCCAGGACTGCCCTGTCCCTTGGAGGAAGCCTTATGGCTCAGATAGAAACTGACATAAACAGGTCCTAACTGGACCCCCCATACTGAAGTTTCTCCTCAGAGAATGGGAGTTACTCCAGGGCTCTGCAATGAGAGACAAGCCAAATGGGTTCTAGCCAACCTGGCCCCTTAAGCTGCCAGAGATAGAGAGAAGGAGGTTGCCAGCCTGCCAAATAGCTCTGTAATTTGGGGATGAAGAGCCCTCGTCTGGGGCCAGTCATGCCCTTTCCTCTGTGTCCCATGCCTGACCCACTAGGCAGAGCATGGTACAGACCTGTGGCTTAGCAAACAGCTCAGCAACTGGGAAATAACTGTGTCTAACAAAAATGTGAAACTTGCAATAGTGGTAATTAAACCAATGATGTTTTTGAAAGATTTATCTAAAATAAAATAAATCAGAGGAGATTCTTGAGTATTCCTATAACATTCGCTTTCTCCTAGGGACATTTTCCTAAGTTTGAATGAGAGAGAAAAACTAAAATCTGTTTAATCAGTGACACAGCCCAGCCTTTGAGAGAATATTATATACCAGATCCCAAATATGATGCACATAACAGGAAAAAAGTTTAAAATGGTTAGTACTGTATGGAAGGAGACTTGTGTCACAGAGCCTGAGTTTGAATCCTTCCAGGTCTACTGTTTATAAGCTACATGTTTTGGGTAAGTTACTTAAAATGTCTGAGCCCTGCTGTCACCATCCATAACATAAAGAAAATGTTGGGATAAAATGTAGTCTCCAAAAGGGGCAGGATTATTTCTGATTTATTCTCAGCTATATGCTCATAATTAAGCACTTAATCCAGCACATCGTAGCTTCTTTACTAATAGTTGTCGAATATGAATGCATATATACCTAGCATGGTTCTCAATATTTATTGAGAATGAGTGCATATTCACCTAGTATAAAACATAGGAAAGCCTTCAACGGATAGCTGTTACTAACATAATATTAGAGGTCCCTAGCCTTGAGTCTTCTTTCTTTAATTGTGGATTATTCTTAAAGCCTAAAGAAGATCTAATGAATTCTTATCATCCAGAGATGCCATGATTGTCTCATCCCCAGCCATCTTCATTCTAAGCTTGATCCACCCGGTAATAAAGCAATACTTACTCTTAATACCAATTCTTCCTTCCAAGTAATCTCTGTCTCTTTCTATATGTGTGCTCATTGACATAGCAAATGTCTTTGAGTTCAGACCATTCCCAGGAAACGGGGTTGGCAAGGATATTGCCAGCTCAGGATTCACCCGTTTTGAGTTTTAGGGCAGCACAGATGGAAGTAGCATGAGTGGGAGTTGCTTCCCTGACTCTCTAGGCAAACTAGACTGACTACATGGTCGAGAATACATGGCTGAGGCTCAACTGAAGAATCCAAGGCCTGGATGCTGCTGCCTGGCCTCCTTAGGCTAGTCCTAACTCTAGGCAACAACAGAGCTGAAGCACATTGACACTTGTTGCCAGGCTTTGTCTTTTAAGAATCCTATGGTAATACATAGAAACATGGAACAGACTGATGAATCTCAAAGGGAGGTGAGAGTGGGTGGGTGGGTGTTCAGGGAGAGACCAACCAAAGAAATTATGTGCATAGATGTATAACCCATGGACACAGACAATAGGATGATAGAGGCCTGGCGCAGGGGGCCAGGGAGCAGACCATAAGGAGTCAATTGGAGAAAAATGGGATATATGTAATACTTTCAACAAAAAAATATTTAATAACTAGAGGCCCAGTACACAAAATTAGTGCACTCAGGGCTGGGGAGGTCCCTCAGCCCAGTCTGCGCCCTCTCACAGTCTGGGAGCCCTCAGGGGATGTTCAACTGATGGCTTAGGCCTGTTCCCTGCAAAGAGCTGGCCTAAGCCAGCAGTCTGACATACTTAGCACTGTCGCGAAGTCAGAAGCTCCCGCCACCGCCGCTGCACTTGCCAGTAGTGAGCCCAGATTCTGGCTGAGTGGTGCTCCCCCTGTAGGAGCACACTGATCACCAGGGGGCAGCTCCTGCATTGAACGTCTTTCCCCTGGTGGTCAGTATGCATCATAGCGACCGGTCATTCTGCAGTTCAGTCAATTTGCATGTTAGCCTTTTATTATATAGGATTTTTTAAAAAGAATCCCATGGGAGGCTGTGGCTCCAGTTCTCCTTCCCAGACAGGCATGTGGAATTAGTCTCATTTGCTTATCCAGCAACTACTGAAGATGAAGCCTGCTATGCCTGCTGGCTGTTCCTTTGTAATCAGAGTGTATGTTTGCTATGGTATGGAAATCACCAGCGCCAACATCTGTTCTAACTTGAGCTGCTCTTGTGATTTTTCCTCGTCCCACTGGTGGCTAGGTCTTATTCCAAACTTGCTGTAACATTTTATCAGCCACTTGGCCTGTCAATATAGAATTGTTAATTGCTTAAATATCATTGTTTACTCATGTGGACAGAAAAGTCCATGGGTTAGAGCGGAAATGCATGTTAGAGCTCCATGTAAAGGGTGGACTATTGTTAAAGAGCCTTGCCTCTGATTGTCACCAAGAGGCTGTTTTATATCTGCAGAGGTCAGTAGGAATGTGGCTGAACTCTCCTTCTGGAAATTCTCCCATCTTTAAATCTTGCTGCTGCAGGTGGGTGTAATTCTGGAAATTTTATAACTGTTCTTTATCAGGAAGTCAGAGTAAGAGCAGAGTTGGAAAGAGATGATGATACAATAAAGGAACTGCAAAAGAAGTTCTCTCCAACTTGTATTTCAGATGAACTTCCCCTGTCTTGTACTGTTTATTTTCTGTGATTAAAATAATAGAATGTAATATGGAATCAGAGCCACAGAATTCCAAAGAGTGGTTTTTTCCTAAACTGCTTGCAGAATTGATTGAATCAGTTTAGAATCTTTTTGGTTTAAGTTTCCAAGGTTCTTTTATAATCTTTCTCTTGTTTCTCTTGTTCTATAATTATTTCATATTGCATTTTAATTGTTAATAAAGTCCATTAATTCATGACTTCATGTTTTATTTGGTAGAACACCAGACTCATAGATGATTAGTGATAGTTTATGAAGTAAACTTTCTTAGTTCAGGGGTCTTCCATTGTGTGAAACTGAGTATATACAAACAATGTCTTTGATTTTCTCTCAGTGCAAATAGTGCAGTCACATTGACCTCTAATCAAAAAATGAGAAAAGTAGCCAAAGACAATATAAGAAAACTGATGTTTCTCATTAATTGCTACTAATTTCATAATCCAAATGAGTTTTGCAAGGCGTTTTTGGAAGATTACAAATATTGTTAAATATAAAATCTTTTTAAATGCACATACTTTTTTTATTTTCATAATATTTTATTAGCAATCAAAATAGGCAAAAAATCTTCAAGAGAATAATATAAAATGCTATCATACACTGGCAACTCTGTGGTAATGCGCTTTTTGACATAACCTACAAATAAGCCTTTGAACAATAATAATTCACTGAATTGTTACTTTATAATAACATTATAGCTGGCAAGAAGGGGGAAGGGAAAGCAGGGTCACTAGCCCAGGAAAAGGCTAATTGTAGGCCATATAAGTAAAAAGCAAAAGGCAACTAGATTTTGTTTCATTGTGATTGGAGTGGTTTTTGAAAGGAGTAAGATATGTCATCCATCTGCTTTTAAGGAAGAAAATTCCAACATCTCATTCAATAAATAGAATAATAAAAAACAACTTATAACTTCATGATACAGTTACAACAGTTAAAGAAGAGGGAGGAGGTACTAATAGACATGCAAGGAGACCACACACAGTCACACAGAAAGAGATAAAGAAAGGGGCCCCATGAAGGAAGACACACAGCCATTAACACAGAAACAGAAGCAGGACAGATTTTTACAGAGAAGGACCTTCATCTGTGGACTTCGATTTTTTGGTCCTTGTAACCCATGAAACTAATGAATGCTTCCCACAGAAAAAGCAACCAGCCTTGTCTCTTGGGGCTCCTTGAGCCCTCCCTCCCACCTTCTAATTTTCTTGGCCGAAGTAATAAAGTCTATCTACTTGTACCAAGTTGCATTAGAAAGAATGCTAACTTATTCTCTCACTTGCAAAATATGAAACAAACCTAAAGTTAATACTTTGACGCTACCCCCAAAAAACAATCCAAAAACAAAATAAAAATCAATGGTATTTACTTTAAGAACTAGTGTGTTTTTAAGGAAGAAATAGGAGAGTGTTTTTTTCAGTTTTGCACTTATCTTTTCTTAAAGGATCTCATTGAGAATCTAAGCCTTGAAAAACATCTCAAGCAGACAAGATGAGCAGTAAAAGAGCTAGCCAACAGCAGTAGCATCCCTGCATAACCCAGAAAGAGCAGCAAAGGGAAACTGGCTAGAATGGGCAAATGGGGGTAGCAGTCACTGTGCCTCCCAGTGTTCCCACTCCTGAGCAAGGCCTAACATTTTAAAGCCTCATTGAAAAGATGCATTTAAATATAAACCTGTACTAAGTTTATATTAGTCAGCATTTTTTATAGAGTTATTGAGGTATAGTTGACATACTTAAACTTCACATATGCAACATGTCCCCAAAAAATGTATACACACTTTAACAGCTGATAGCTCAATTTTGAAAATAAAATGTATTTTAAAAAACACTGCCTTTATAATTATTAAAAGTGTATATATACATTGGGGGGGGGGATGCCCTATATTTAAAGTATAGAATTTGAACAACTCCTACAAGATGATGGACATATTCATCACCATCACCAAGTTGATCTGACATTTGATGGTGACCTCTGAGTCCTTGTGGTACAAGGACTGCATGAGGTGCTGGTCATCATAGCAGGCAGCAGGGGCCCAGAGATGGCCTGAGGGGTCCATGAAGAAGGGTCCAAGGACTGGCCAGCTGCAGGTGGGGGAGAGTTGGATTCCATAGAAGAACTGTTGAAGCAGAAAGCTACAGCAGTTCTCAGCAAAGAACCTTTACCCTATTACATCAAGTTTTAATTTGCATTTCTCTAATAATATCAAACACCTTTTTTTATGCTTACTTGCCATTCATGTATCTTTTTAGGTGAAGTGTCTGTTCAAAACTCTTGCCCTTTAAAAAAATGGATTCTTTGTTTTATATTATTACTAGGGGCCCGGTGCACAAAAATTTGTTCACTCAGGAGGTCGCTCAGCCTGGCCTGTGCCCTCTCACAGTCTGGGACCCCTCTGGGGATGTCCACTTGCTGGCTTGCCTGGTCAGCCTGGGTGAGGGGCTGATGGCTGTTTACAGGCTGACCAAGCCCCCTAGTGTGGACCCTCACCCCATTGGGGTGTAGCCAGCCTGGGTGACGGGCTGAAGGCCATTTTCAGGCTGCCTACAGCCCTTTCAGGTTTTGGGTCCCTACTGGGGTACCTGGCCAGCCTGGGTGATGGGCTGATGGCTGTTTGCAGGCTGGCCAAGCCCCCCAGTGGGAACCCTCACCCCACTGGGGTATGGCCAGTGTGGGTGATGAGCTGAGGGCTGTTTTCAGGCTTTCAGTCTGCCCACAGCTCCCATTGACCCAATGTCCCAGCAAGGCTGGCTGGAAGCAGGTTTCTGGGGTTTATTTATCTTCTATAATTGATACTGTTCCTTTAAACTGAGGCCTAGGCAGGTAACAAAGCTTCTTGTTGGCTTCAGTTTCGTGGCTTCTAAAATTGAAAGAATGTTGCCTTAGTAGACTCTAGGCAGGCAGTTTCCTCCATCACTGGTGCAACAGAAGCCTGCTGTTTGCTTCAGCTGCAAGGCTTCTATAATTGCAAAAATGTTGCCTGGAGCACAGAGAGGCCCAGCCAGCCGGCCAGCAGACAGTTTACTCTTGCTGCAACAGAAGCCTTTGTTTCCTCTAGCTCTGTGACTGCTGGCCTCCATCTTGGCTGGGTTAATTTGCATACAGCTGCTCTGATTGGCTGGTGGGCGTGGCTTAGGCGTCCCGTAGAAATGGTCAATTTCAATATTACTCTTTTATTAGATTAGACTAGAGACCCGATGCACGAAATTCATGCAACTGTAGACCTTCCTTCCCCTGGGTGCCAGCACCAGCTTCCCTCTGGCACCCGGGACCTGGGCTTCCCTCCAGCCTGCCTTTGTCCAGAAGAATGTCTGGTCTAATTAGCATATGAACCTTTTATTATTAGAAATGAGAGTTCTTTATATGTTCTAGATATTAATCTTTTATCAGATATTTATGTATACTTGGCAAAGATTTTTCTCCTTTAGCTTGTCCTTTCATTTTTCAAAGAACAACAAATTTAATTATTATGAAGTCCAATTTCTTAATTTTTTTATGGATTGTGCTTTTAGTGTTGTATCTAAAAAATCTTTGCCTAATCTAAGATTATGAATGATTTCTCTCGTTTTCTTAGAGATGTTGCATAGTTTTAGGTTTTGCACTTAGGTATATAAGCAATTTTGAGTTAATTTTTGCATAAAGTGTGTAGTATGGATCAAGTTTTGTTTATTTATTCACTAGGGGTCCAGTGCACAAAAATTTGTGCACTTGGGGGGAGGGGTCCCTCAGCCCAGCCTGTGGCCTCTCGCAATCTGGGACCACTCGGGGGATGTCCACCTGCTGGCATGCCTGGCCAGCCTGGGTGAGGGTCTGAGGGCCGTTTTCAGGCTGGCCACATCTCCTTCAAGGTTCAGGTCCCTAATGGGCTACCTGGCCAGCCTGGGTGAGAGGCTGAGGGCAATTTTTAGGCTGCCCACAGCTCCCATTGACCCAAGGTCCCAGCAAGGCTGGCTGGAATCAGGTTTCTGGGGTTTATTTATCTTCTATAACTAAAATTTTGCTGCTTTGAGCAGAGGCCTAGGCAGGGAACGAAGCCTCCTGTTTGCTTTGGCTCCGTGGCTTCTATAATTGAAACTATGTTGCCTTGAGCAGAGGCCCAGCCGGCCCGAGGCAGGCAGTTGCAACAGAAGCCTCCTGTTTGCTCTAGCTCCATGACTGCCAACCTCCATCTTGGCTGGGTTAATTTGCATACAGCCACTCTGATTGGCTGGTGGGCATGGCTTAGGTGTCTCAGAGTGATGATTGATTTGCATATTATTCTTTTATTAGATTAGATATTTTGCATGGTTATCCAATTGTTTAAACACCTTTTGAAAAGACTATTCTTTCACCACTGAATTAACTTTGCACCTTATTAAAAATAAGTTGTCCATTAAATTTGGGTCATTTTCTAATCTATTTTGCTCCATTTTTATATTTTTCCTCTTAGTAGCAATATCACACTGTCTTAATTTCTATAGCTTTATAATTTTAGTCCTCTAACTTTACTTTTTGTTTTCAACATTGTTTTAAATATCCTAGTAGACTCAGAGATCTTAAAACCTACAAAAGTCAAAACCTAACATAATTATTAAATTATAGTGCTAGCATCCTTAATCAAAATCAAATTTAGAAAGAACTAAGAAGCATTCAAATGGGTGTTATCCATACATTAATGTCTTGCCATCCCATATCCAGAAACTGTAGTCATTAGAAGAATCCTATCAAGGAGAACAGTCTTGTAACTAAAAGAACCAACTTGGATAAGAGGGAATGAAAGCTTGAGATGGTAAATGAGAAAATTTTAACTTCTTTGACTTTATTTTCCAAGTTCAAACATACAGCATTCAGGAATAACTCAGAGATGTTATCTTTAAGGCACTCCCCTTCACTCAGCACAACAAAGGCTCGGGCACTGAGCAAGATGACACAGGCTGAAAATACAATTTATATACATGCATGTATAATTCTTCTCTGTCACCAAGGGAAATTCCAAGAACGACAGTGGAAACTTATAAAATGAGCAAGCTGTTTTACGGTGGCCATTTTCATTTAAGTGACATGCTTACATAAATTGAGCATACGTGGGAAGGAAGCTGTCTTATAAAGAATTTCCTTATAAGTAAAGCTAGACAAGTTTCAAGGTCATGAGCTTCCCCAACACTGAGTTCAGAAACGGACTGGAAGCCCTTCCATCAGGAGTGTTGGGGAGTGAATTTCTACACTCAGTGACAGGCAAATGTCACTGACTTCAAGAGTGACATCCAACGCCAAACATTGATGAGTTTTGAACCATTCATCATATGACATCAATAACTACAGTAAGGCATAGTTTTCAAGCTATATCCACAGGGTGCTAGCATCCCTACGTATAAAAAGAGGTAGCCTTGTTTGGGTCTCTGCCTTGGCTACTGCCCTAGGAGTGTAACCAAAGCCTGAGTTGAGCAAAATTTATTAGATTCCTTCCAGTTCAGAAATTAAAGTATTTCCGCCTCCATTGTTTTACACTCTCACTTACATAAACATGTACTGGATTTTTTGGTTATTCAAGCAGCATTTCACACTCAAGTGGCCCATTCTTCTGTGGGAATTTTTCCTTTGCTCACATCGTTGGCCACATGAACCTTTTCAGAATCCAGCAAGATACAGCAATAAAAATGACTTTGGCCCACATGTTTGACTGTAGAGCTGCTATCTACTCCAGATCAAATAGTTTTTACTCTATAAATAAAGGGTTTGACCTGTTCGTTTTAGCCAGCTTGTCTAAACATAGAAGTTTAGCTGAGAAGTGATCCAGATTTCAAGTGTCCAGACCTTAATATATGTAACACACATGCACATGTTCATACACACATGCAGACTCATGTACACACACATGCTGGCATTCTCCCCCTCTTTGACCAGTTTCAGAGCGTCTGTCCTACTTCTTCAGAACAGTCACCCAGTAAATAATCCTAGGGTTTTTTCCAGAGCACCTCTTGGCCAGTAGGCACTAGAATAAAAAAATAGGGTAAATACCAATCTTAAAGGACATTGCTGTTTAGTTTCTAGCCATGAAAGCAACAAAGATGGAACAGGGGGAGTACCTGTGGTCTGTGATTACTGGGGTGGCAGACTTCCAGAGACACCGAACCTGGACTTCGTTTTATCAGGATTCTTTCTAAGTTGCTATTAAGAAGTATTTTCAACAATCTCATTTTTATTAGCCGTTTGTGCCCATTATAGTTTTCTAGTTGCTAGCTTGTTATGAATTTAATATAAATAAGGTTCTAAAAATGTCTCACGTGAGGAGTTGCAGGGCTGGGTATGCTATTTAGAATGTATAAAAAGGCTATGTAAAGGCCTTCCCTTGCAATGGGACTCTTTTATATTTAATAGAACTGTCATATAAACATATACTAGCATTTAAAATTCAGTTTCTAGGCTATAAAATAAACACCATTTCTAATATTGCTGTTGGCTTTCGCATGCATAGAGCTTAGTTCACTAAATGCCCTTTACTCCATTTATGCGAAATGTGTTTTTAACCACCAGAGCATCACATAAAATGCATTATTCCTTGAAATGCAGCTACTATCAAGGAAATAATAGTGAAAGTCAAACATACCAAATGTTCAAGCAAATTATAGTTCATTTTAACACCTTGTGTAGTGCCACAAATCTGCTAAACTTCTATTAAATTATAATTGATGACTATGATAATGGCATTCATATTCATAATTTGAAATATAAATGTGGACATAGATCACAATAAAGATTATAGACTTACACAGATATAAATTCATAACTCAATGTTCACCTGAAAGTTATGTAGTAGCAATGCTTTATTTATTTTACAAGCTAAAATAAAGTTGTTCTCCATTGCTTATCTTTATAAACATCAGTAAAAATTCACTATAATGTACCTCACTTTTCTCATCTGAAAAATGTTTATAATGGTAGTAACCTGACATAATTTCTTATAAATAAGTTAGCACATATAAAGTTCTTAGAACATTGCTAAGCACATAATCAGTGCTCAGTAAATATTATCTTCTACTAATATTATTTTTCTAGAACTTTGATTTAAAGTCACCAAAAAATGAATACTTTCTTACACATTTTGGAATTTTTCTGTGAGACAAAATAAAAATCATGAGTGTAAATTTTGTGCCAAATAGAAAGTGCTATGTTGTTTGTCAATATACTATAGCAGCAATCAATCTAGATCAATATATTTACAAACAAATATTTTCTTGTGTATAATTTTTATTTGAAATTTGACAACTTGGGAGCATGACCATTGTCATTAAAAAGTTATGTGAACAGCCCTAACTGGTTTGGCTCAGTGGATAGAGCGTCGGCCTGTGGACTCATGGGTCCTAGGTTCGATTCCAGTCAAGGGCATGTACCTTGGTTGTGGGCACATCCCCAGTAAGGGGTGTGCAGGAGGCAGCTGATCGATATTTCTCTCATTGATGTTTCTATCGCGCTCTCTCGCCTTTCCTTTCTGTAAAATATCAATAAAATATTTTTTTTTAAATCAAGAAAAGTCACAGGCTAGAGGGAGATATTTGCAGACATATTAAAACATCTCCCCCCACCCCAATAGTATCTGGAATTATTCATGTGTTATAAACCAAAAGACAGCCCAAATAAAAAGTGGGCAAAGAATTCACAGAGAAGAAAACACAATGATCCGTAAATATATAAAAGTATCTTTAACCTCAATATAATAAATGGATTTACAAATTAAAATAGTCAGAGAGAGTGTTCATCTGGCTATACCTGACTACATTGAAAAAGACTAAATCATCATTTAATATAAAAAAAATCTGAAGAATTAAAAATCTGTTTTAAGACTTCAAGAAACAATCAAAATAGCTAGGACTTGTAGAGCCAAGATTCCAAAGAAAAAGGAAAACAGAGACATAAACTCAACATTTACTGTTGCCTACTTTGTTGAAATATTTGCCAATCTGTAATTTTAGCCAAGAGGGTAAAAACCAAGCAAAATCAGCTAACTAAGGAATTTGGGTTTACAAAGTTTCCAACAGTTGCAAGGGCTGAGGAAACAAAACTAGAGATCAGGCCTCATCATAGAAGATTCTGATAAAATGCTCCCAGATGTTTAGCTGAAACTCCAGGAAAGTATCAAAATAGTCTATCTCTCACTATTACTGATTTAATTCAACCCATCATATATTAAGATGGCCTATTTCTATTCTAATTGTCTGTCTGTCAGAAGCAAAAGTTAGTCTTCTCTGTAGAAAATTAACATTATCATGAGTCTCAAATTATCCTTAAACTTTTGCATATCCAATGACTGACATCCATTAAAAATGACCAGTTATACCAGAAACAGAATCAAACACTTAAAATAAAAATGGAAAGAGTAGAAGTATATCCAAAGAAGAGCCAAAGAGTAGAATTACCAGACACTGATTTTAAAAGAACAGTCGTTCATATGTTCAAGGAAAATAAACAAGATGGGAGGTCTTTCGTGGAGAACTAGAGTTAAGGGGAAAGAATCAAATAAAATTCCAGTTTGGAAAAATATAATTACCAAACTTAGGAACTCAATGAATTGGTCTGACAGAGGCTAGACATTACTAATGAGAGAATTAGAGAATTGAAAGATAGGTTGGCATAAAAACGGCTTGAGTGAAGCACAGTAAGGAAAAACAGAAGGAAAGAATATATTACAAGAAACATATTGAACATAATGAAAAGCTCTAGCATGGCTCAATGGGTAGAGCATCGGACTGCAGACTGGAGGATCAGGTTCAATTTGAGTGAAGGGCACATGCCTGGGTTGCAGGGTCAATTCCCAGTAGGGGGAGTGCAGGAGGCAGCCAATCAATGATTCTCTCTCATCATTGATATTTCAATCTCTCTCTCCTTCTCTCTTCCTCTCTCTGAAATTATTAAAATATATATATTTTTAAAAATATCTAGCATGTAAAGGGTCTAGTATGTGTGAAAGGAGAGAAGGTTCAAAGTGGGACAGAAACAACATTTGAAGAAATATGATGAAGAAATTTTATAAATTTGTAGTAAATATCAAGCCACACACTTAAGCAGTTTTATGAACCACAAAAGAGATAAATATAAAATAAATCCACATAGATACACAACACAGTAAAACTATTAACATCAAAGATTTAGCAATACAGAGATACAGAGAAAATATCAACTGTGTTTTCTGTCATCTAAAATGTTTCATACTAATTCTAGTTGATCTACCATTTTTAATTATCAGTTGCATCTCCAAGTAAAAAATCTGATTAACACTTTTTTGACTGAAAGAAAATAACAACAGGCCACATCACATTAGACTAGGTTGAATTTTTAAGTGGAAAAATTCCTTGGAATTGAGTTGATATGCTAAATCTGAGGTCTTGAATAGATCTTCAAGTATTTTCCAGGCGGAACTGGGGTGGATGGAAAGGGAACCAGAGAAACACCTTTATAATTTTGCTGTGAAGGGCTGGTCCATGTGGTGTAGGAGATTACAGAGCCAAGTGGGTTTCCTAATTACTCTTACCGCACTATCTTCCTCTCAGACTGATTTAAATTAAATCCAGACATACTGCCTTGGTTTAAAACAAATTTTAAACAGTAAAGCAGAATTATTAATGGCTTCATTTTCCTTCTTATCAAACGCTGACATATCCAAGATAGATTTGGGAATTATTGGTACCTAAACACTCATCTCCTTTATCATTTAAAGTTGATGATTTCCTAAATTAATACTTAGACCCTTCTGTAATTAGACATACAGAAATAAAAGGAGAGTATAAAGTTTTCTCATACATTTGGTCCAAAATTACTTTTTTACTTAGTATAGTTAAAATCATCAAAGACAGTTTCCATGTTTTACCAATGGATTATCTGCAGTTTATAGGGATATTGTTCTACAGAGGAAAAACAAACTGAGGACTTTTATAAGAGGGCATTCTTGGTTCAGGGTGCATTATAAATGATGTGCTATCACTTTTAGAGCCAACAAAAAAAAGAGACAAGGTTTTAATGTTAAAACACTAAAATTGATTTATTGCTATTATGCTTGTCTAATACAGGAGAAACTGTTTTATAATGTTGATAAGGTGAGCATAGAATTTAGTTTGGCTACAGATACCATTTTTTGTGTAATGTAACTACAGAAACAATGTCTTGAGAGTTCCCTGAAGAGTGGACTGAGTTGATATAGACCACTAAAAGCTCACTGCATTCTCAGTAATCTGGAGGGCAATAAGGAGCTCGCCTCCTGCAGGCAGCTAAATTTCTCCAGCTTCATACCAAGGGGTTTGCATAAGAAGTAAAATTTCACCTCAAATCTGTCAGAATGGATATTGTAAAAAAAAAAAGGAGAGAGAGAGAGAGAGAGAGAGGAGAGAGAGAGAGAGAGAGAGAGAGAGAGAGAGAGAGAGAGAGAGAGAGAGAAAAGAAGAAGTAACAGCTGTTGGTGAGGATGTGTATTTTTGGTAGGAAGGAAAAGTGGTGCAGTCACTATGGAAACCAGTATGGAGGTTTCTCCAAAATTTTAAAGCATAACTACATATGATCTAGCAATTCCATTTCTGTATATTTAGCCAAAGGAAACAAAAATACTAACTCAAGAAGTTATATATACTTCTATATTCATTGAAACATTATTTACAATAACCGAGACATTACTATTGTATCCAGAGCATTAACTAAGGTCTGTTCACCTGAAGCAGAACTCACTGGAGCTACAGAAAAGTAGGAACACAATTTTTTAAAATATGTTATTGATTCCAGAGAGGAGAGGAGAGGGAGAGAGAAGTAGAAACACAAATGATTAGAGAGAATGATTAATTGGCTGCCTTCTGCATGTCACACACTAGGGATCAAACCATGACCAGGAATCGAAATGTGACTTCCTGGTGCATACGTTGATGCTCAACCACTGAGCCACATCAGCCAGGTGGAACAAATTTTTAAATGATAATTTTGACAGAGCACTGGAGGCTGCATGTGGACTAGCTTGAGACTAAGAGATTCTTGGGTGCCACAGTCTTATGAAGACCCACACTCTCATGGGTCTTACCCTCAGAAACCCTACTATGTTCTCATGATGAAGATGTGAGAAAGACTCCCCCTCCCCCAACTCTGCAGGCAGAGAGAAAAATCAATCTTCTGCCCAAAACACATAACCTGTCTTATCATGACAAATACTTTGACCCAACCTTATTGAGAGACATTCTATAAAATACCTGACCAGCGCTCCTCAAAACTATCAAGGTCACCAAAAACAAGGAGAGTGAGAAATTGTCACAGTCAAGAGGAGTTTAAGGAGACATGAAAATTGAATGTACCAGGGACACAGACAATAGTGTGGTGAAGGCCTGGGACAGGGGGCAGAGTGGGGAGGACAGGGGAGTCTAGAAGGGATCAATGGAGAAAAAAAGGGGACATCTATAATACTTTCAATATAAAGATAAAATTTTTAAATAGACTCAATGTAATATAGTATCCTAGATAGGATCCCGAAACAGGACATCCTATATAATAAAAGGCCAGTATGCAATTGACCAAATGGCAGAACAACCAGTTGCTATGATGCGCACTACCAGGAGCCAGATGCTCAACACAGGAGCTGCCCCCTGGTGGTCAGTGTGGTCCCACAGGGGGTGTGCCACTCAGCTAGAAGCTGGGTTCATGGTTAGCGAGCGCAGTGGCAGTGGCGGGATCCTCTTCTACTTCCACAGCAGTGCTAAGGATGTCCAACTGCATTAAGGATATCTGGCGAGCAGGCCTAAGCTAGCGGTCAGACATGCCCTGAGGGCTCCCGGGCTGTGAGAGGTCACAGGCTGAGCTGAGGAACCCCCCAAGTGCACAAATTTTGTGCACCAGGCCTCTAGTTAACTATAAACTAAAAAAATCCAAATAACATACTGACTCTTAATAATAATGTATTCATATTAGTTCATTAATCATATTAATGTACCATACATACTAATTGTAAATGTACAATTACATTCCAGTGTAACATAACTAGAGGGAAAACTGGGGGAGAGGGCATATGTGAACACTTTGTGATGTCCAATTTTTCTATAAATCTAGAACTACTCTAAAACATAAAGTTTACTAAAAACTAAGCTAAAACTAATACATAAAAATTGATTTTGGAATTTTAAAAATCATAATTTTTCCAAAAAAAAATGAATTAACTGAGCTAGAAATTGGCATCAATAACAGCACAAGACATCATGTGCTTACTGAAAAAAACACCTCCAGGAAATGCGCGGGCAGACACACTTGTTAAACCAAGAGTGTGCAGGGAGTAAAATCCAACTGTTAGGAACCACAGGACAAATAGCCCATGATATGGGTAGCATATTCTGCTTACCAGCCCTTTTTGTGAATACAGTTAGGCCCCTGACCTAGATGTAGCTGGTCAGATGAGTTTACAAGGTCATCTAGACTTTCTTCCCTATCATCATGAGTCAAGACAAAATTCATACACTGGAAGTAACCACCAGCTTCTCCAGAAATCTCAATTCCTCTCTTATAGCACTCTGTACAGGGTGCTATAACAAAATCCTATATAAGAAAAGGGTAATATGCAAATACACAGAATGGAGAACAACTGAACAACCAATCAAAGCATCATATGCTAATGATATGTTAAGACTGCTCAACTGCTCACTATGACATGAACTGACCACCAGGGGGCAGACAGTCAACTGGTCAATCAGTCACTATGACGTGCACTGACGACCAGGGGGCAGATGCTCCAACCAGTAGTTTACTTGCCCCATCGTGCACCAGTGGGGTCCCTCAGCCTGACCTGCACCCTTTTGCAATCCAGGACCCCTTGGGGGATGTCTCAGAGCCGGTTTCAGCCTGATTCTGCAGGCCACTCCCTTTGGGAGGGCACCAAATGCAGGGCTCATGACTGGCAAGTGCTGCTGTTGCAGCAAGAGGCTCTCCTGATCAGGACTGATTGGGCGTGAGCCTGCGGCGGGCACAGTGGGGCCTGGATGAGCAGGAGCGACAGGTAGGAGCTGCAGGTGGCATTGTACTGTGGGTTTCAGCCTGATCCCTGCAGGCCACCCAGAGGGACCCCACTTGTGCACAAATTCATGCACTGGGCCTCTAGTGTGTACTCTAAGCTTGGTGGCTTACAAACAACAAACTTGTATTTCTTACAGTTCTGGAAGTCATGAAGTCTAAGATCAAGGCACCTATACAGTCAGTATCTGATTAGAGTTCACTTCTTTGTCCAAAGACAGCCATCTCAGTGGGGTCTCTTTTATAAGGAAACCCATGCAGGAGAGCTCCACCCTCATAACCTAGTCACTTCCCAAAGCCTCACCTCCAAATACTGTGGCATTGGGCATTAGGATTTAACACATGTATATTGGGGAGAGGGCACACAAACATTCAGTGGATAACAACCCCATTAACAAATATCAAGGCAGAGCCCAAACACCTAGTATAACCTTCCATTTTCTCCAATAAGGGGGTTCATGACCATCTGTCCCTCCAGGCCTTCTACCACCAGATTCAAGGACTTACAACCTGAGACTTAGACCAACTACCCCAAATTTCCCTGCTCTGCTATGGAGCTGCAAGTTACCCCCACCCCACCCAATCCCATAGTTCTCATTCTCTTCCTTGAATTCACCCAGGAAATACTTTCATTTATCCCTGTATTCCTGTCTATATCAATCACCACAAAATGCCCTTAGGCCCCTAGTTAACCCCTTATCTCCTGCTTTTATTCCCCATCTCAGCACACCTCTATACTGTCCCCTCTCCCACCCTCTCCAATCTTGCAAACAATTTCCTTGTGCTTGCGCCCTCTGAAATTCATGGTCCATGTGCTTGATTGTATGCTCCACAATAGCCACAACATCTTCCATTCTTGCGTTTCTGCAATCTTTGCTGGAATGTTACTCTTTCCCAAACCACTCCATTTAAAAAATGCTATCTGCAAGCCACTCTTCTGCCCCACCCTCCTTCTCCCCCTTAAAAAGTGTTTCTTTTTACCTACAGCATTTATCACCTACTATGATTTTACCCAATTTACTCCTTTGCTTTACGTATTATTTATGACCTGTCTCCTGGTGCCACACTCTCCCCCAATACCAATAGAACATAAATTCTAAGAGGATAGAGGCATTTGTTTGTTCTTTCTGTGCTATATCCCAGATACCTAGAGTGGCATCAGGCACATTTTAGGTGCTAAATAATGATCTTCGGAGTTTGAATCAGAAGTTGATGTCTCAAAGTGAAGTCAAACAATTTTTCTTCCTTTGCTGTGGTGATGGTGGCCCATCCTCAGATTTCTGGGAGGAGACAGGCAGGGCAGCAGTAAAGCCAGTGTGTCCACCACCCTGTGGTTTTGTGGTCACCATCAGTGTCAGTATTGACCTCTATACCACTGCTATGGCTGGAGTTTGGCTGTGGTTTCGCTCAATCTTTCCCTTAGTGCTTGCCTATTTCTTGGAACTCATGCTGCAGCCATCTCAGATCTTTTTGGTGACACAAAATCTTTTTGAATAATTATTTTTCTACTTAAATCAGCAAGAGAGAGCTTGTTTCTTTGCTAAGAATGAAAACACACACACACACACACACACATACACACCTGGAATTGGTCTTTTGAAAATGGATGAGAAAATTTCTGAAATACCCTTAGGTTAGAATACCATCACTAAATGTAAAAGAGAAAATATTACAGGAGGAGGTGGTCCACTTAATTAATTGTGAACATATACAGCTGAGACAACTTACCCAAAAACTTGGAGCAGAAAAAGCCACAAAACATTGAGACTAAAGTGTTTGTCACGTTTCATCCAACATCACATGTTTATATATATATTAAAAGTGTAATATGCTAATTAGGCCAGATATCCTTCCGGATGACGCCGGGGCTGTGAGGGAAGCCCAGGTCCCGGATGCCAGAGGGAACCCAGTGCCAGCAGCTAGGGAAGGGAAGGCCTATTCTTCCACAAATTTCATCTATCAGGTCTCTAATATATATATGCTTTTATTGAATTTTTAGATAAAGGAAGGGAGAGGGATAGAGACATAGACACATTGATGAAAGAGAAACTTCATGATTGGCTGCCTCCTACATGCCCCTACTGGGGATAGAGCCCACAACCTGGCATGTGCCCTGACCTGGAATCAAACTGGTGACCTCAACCACTGAGCAACACCGGCCAGGAGGGCAGCCTATTTCTTTACTTCCCTTGGTAGGGCTTGCTGGAAAGACACGCAGTGAAGAGACATCTCTTTTTAAAAGCTATCACTTGGCCTAGTGTAACATAAAAGGCCATCCCTGGGAGAGCCCTGGTGGGTCCATATGGTTTGTTAGTCTTTTTCCCTGTGACGTTTTTATGAAGGTTATGTATATGTCCCATTCTTCTTCATTCTCCTGGTGCTAATTGCTGTCTATTGGACCTGGCTACTGTGTACAGAGATCACATGCCTTTCCCCCTCCCCACCAGCCCAGGCTGTGGTATGCCACATGGCCCTGCTGTCCTCAGATAAGAACCTGCTGCTGTCTGACCACAACAGCTGGAAATGTTCTGCCTTGAAGAGCTTATCTTGCTGAGACTCAAGCTGAGCTACGACACAGTCGACAAGCACACAGAATGAGTGGGTTCTCTGGAGGCAGCTCATGGTGGGCTTGGATGCAGGCTTCATGTTCGGAGTAAATAGTGAGCTTGACTGTGGACACTTTTCGTGAGGGAAGCATTGTGTTGAGGAAAGCAAGAGGTTCAAGAGTGACACAACCACAGTTCTTCTGACAATCAGAATTGCTCTGGGCCTCTGGGTTATTATTTATTTATTTATTTATTTATTTATTTATTTATTTATTTATCCCAGGATAGAGGCAGGAAAAAAATGAAAGAAAATATCCCTTATCCTTCTTTCTCCTTTACCTCTTTGCAATTTATGAAGCCCCTGGAATTCAAGAATTGCAACATTACCAATAATTGGCCTATAGCTCTGTCTGCCTCCTCCACCATGCCCCAACTTAACCAGCATCTAGAATTTTATGTTTAACATTCCCTTGCTTTTTAAAATGATGCCATCATATATATCTATATGCTTAAACAACATGGCATTTAATTTCTGAGTTTTATAAAAATGATATCATACTACATACAGTTTTTTTCATTTAACATTATATTTATACTAGGGGCCCGGTGCACGAAATTCGTGCACGGGGCGGGGGTAGGGGGACGGGGGGGTGGGGAGGTGGGGAGACGGTCCCTCAGGCTGACCTGCACCCTCTCCAATATGGAGTTCTTGGGGACTCTCACAATCCAGGACCTCTGGTTCTTAACCACCCCCAGCTTCCACCTGCAAATCGCCCCAGGGCGGAGGCATCGGGGCTTCCCTGCAGGCTTGCTCTTGGGGAGGGGTGGGGGGCAGACAGGAAGAGCTTACCGGCTTGCTTGCTCCTGGATCCTGAGGCAGAGAGAGAGGTCTTTTGTCTGCCCTGCTGGACCCTGGGGTTGGGGCCTCCACCATCTTGCCTGGGCTTATTTGCATACAGTTGCTCTGATTGGCTGGTGGGTGTGGCTTACCCCGTCCCAGAGAAATGGTTAATTTCAATATTATGCTTTTATTAGTTAAGATTTTTAGAATTGTATTTCTCTATTTTTAACATGATAGTTCTAAGGTTCATCTGTGCTGTTCTGTGGAGCACAGATAACTGATTTTTCCTGCTGTATACCAGGTCTTTGTATGACTGGACCAGAGTGCATTTATTTATATTCCTCTTGACATTGTGTTGCTTCTGACTTTCTAGAAGTCTACATGGAGCTGCTCTGCACAGCCTCTCCTGTGGCTTCTGGAGCATCATTGCTGCACTTTGTCTCATACAACTGCTGTAGAAAGGCATTTCTGGCTGTTTGCATGCTTCACCTCACATGACAGCACCAAATTGTTTTTCCAAAGCCATCCTTCTCCTTTACAGCAATCTATAAGTTTCCGTTGATCCCCATTCTCTTAACATTTGGTCTACTTGATTTCTCAGAAGACTTATTTTGTGAGAGATGAATCTTCTTTCATTTGAGAGGATTTCAATCAGTTTGAGAAAGATGCTCAAGCTGCCAGGCTCTCCCTTGTGAGTGCAATCACTTCTCTGTCTTTTAGTATGCTTTTTTTCATATCTGTCAATTCAACCATTACTTAGGAATGGGGTCAGCATCACCCTTCAGAGAAGAAAGTACAAATGATCTGGTCAAAGAGAACACAGGCCTACTTCTCTCGTGTACCAAACGAAGGTTCCCTATCTGTAAGACAGACGCTTGCCTTTACACTGGCGGTAGAAAAGACATCAGTTTGGTAGTGTCTGTCCTAAACATCACCACTGCTCAGGTATTGATGGTAGGCTTGTGCCAGATACTCCTAAGAATATTCCTGCCACTTGAGGCACTCAGGCTTGCTTTTTGGGGAAAGGAATGGGAAAGAGGTAAGGGAAGATTCGAGAACAGATGTAGGCTCTCTCTCTTCATAACGACGTTTAAGTATGTGTGTTACCCTCAGAAATAAGGCTTTGACTCACTAAAGCCCTGATCTATCCTCATTAATTAGAAAGGGATAGCATTCCAGTCTAGGGTACAAAGGAGTATTTCACCAGGAATTTTACATAGTGAGAATTTTAAGCTAGGTAGAAAGGAGAATAAGGCAGAAGACAAAAGATAATAGCATGGCCCTAGCTGGTTTGGCTCAGTGGATAGAGCGTCGGCCTGAGGACTCAAGAGTCCCAGGTTCGATTCCAAAGGGCATGTACCTTGGTTGCGTGCACATTCCCAGTAGGGAGTGTGCAGGAGGCAGCTGATTGATGTTTCTCTCTCATCGATGTTTCTACCTCTCTATCCCTCTCCCTTCCTCTCTGTGGAAAATCAATAAAATATATTTAAAAAGAAAAAAAGATAATAGCATGATGATTAGCTGACTTCAGTTTGAAATTAAATTAAATTTCACTTTGAGAAAGTTTAGGCAGAGGATCAGGTTTGTTATTCATTTATATAAATTTCATTTTCTTCCCAGCAAACCTACAAATTCTACATTTTGCCATCCTCAGAGATTTGGATTCTGTCTCTATAATAAACCCTGAAATTTAAAAATAAAGTCTGAACTTTTCTTTTCCAATTTCAAACATTTCTATATTTGGAAAATCCACACTTAGGACTGCATTTCCTAATAATCAGCTGGATGTTTTGTGTTACATAAACACTAATTTGAAGTTGAGTTATCTGCCTCCAAATTTTTTCTAAAGTCCTGAAGAATGCATGATGTATTCAAGGTCACAATTCGCTCTTGGTATTCCTGCAACCATGTGTGCATGCTGATTCATGGCACAGTAGACCTTCTCAAGCAGAGAAGACCTTGCTCAATTGGTATGTGCACTTGGATAAAGATTTTTTTTAATGGAAATCTTTTTCTGTTAGAAAAGTGATGTTGGAAAAAAATAATGGAATTTACTAGCTAACAAAGATTTTAAATTGTAAAAATGCAATACTTTAGCCAAAACACACTTCCTCTCTTGTTCCTTGTCATAGAAGTATGTATGAGTATAATAAATAAGCTATTTGCCATTGTTTTTTATTCCCTGGAAATTGACTTTTTAATTCACTAGACATTTTCCAAATTAACCAAAGGAAATTGGAAGATAAATTTATGACTAGTTTCTGGGGAATAAACATGAGGCCAATTGGACATAATTCTAGTGAAGTAAGGGTGGTACAACATAGAAATGAAATCAGAACAGTCTAACTAGCCAATAAGGATGAATCATAGAATAATATCATCTTGAGTTTTAAAGGGATTTTAAAGGTCATCTAGTGCAGTGACATGATTTAAACAAAATTTTCTTGGCTTGACAACATTAAACTGAAGTGTGTAGTTCGTTTTTCAGAACCAAACCAAATTATCCTGGCAAAGTCAGATTTGCCTTGCACATTTATACTAACCTCAAACTTCAATTGTTTTCAACATGTAATCTATGGGTAAGCCACAAGAGGTGCTCAAGGGCCCTATGACATAGAATGCAAAATTGTGTGGGATTGTGCACATTTGTGCTTTATTCTAATATTAGAGGCTTGGTGCATGAAATTCATGCATGGATAGGGTCCCTAGGCCTGGCCAGCGACCAGAGCCAATCAGGGCCTTCCAGCTGCCAGCCAGGGCCTTCCTTCTCAGGCTGCCAGCTGCAGGCAGGGGCCTTTCTTCATTCCGCATCGCCCTCTGGTGGTCAGCACACATCATAATGAGTGATTGAACTCCCAGTCTCCCAGTTGAACTCCAGAGGGGACACTGCATATTAGCCTTTTATATATATATACAGTAAGCATTAATCAATATAAATTTTAAAAAGCTCTTTGGGATTTTAAATAATTAAAAACAAGTGTTTTAAAGAAATCTTGAGACCAGCGAGTTTGAGAATCTTTTCCTTATACATTATTGCTTATACATCATTTCTTCCTCAAAATAAATACCTGGTTGGTATTTTCCATTAGGCCTCTAAAACAGATAATAATAATGCCTCTAAATTAGACTGCCTGCTTGTGTCTCTCCCAATCCCCCTGCCACAGAATAATCATCCTGGAACTCTAATTTTATCATAGAATCAGAAGTGACCTTTAAAGATAGTTGTTTTTACAGTTATAAAGTTGAGGTCCAGGAAGATAAGTGGTCTATCTCAGGTCACATAGGTGGAGTCAATTACTTTTCATCTGAATCAATACCTCTAGACTTCTAAGTCCAAACCACCCTGGTATTCAAGTTTGAGCCTGGACCATAGGTCCCTTCTGGACAGCTCATTTCCTTCATTGGCCCCTGGACTACCAGATCCACCATTACCACCAAGTCAAGACCTCTAATTAGATAGAACGGGTCTTTGTTCTTCCTATTCTTGTAGTCAAAACTGGTTCCCACATTCTAAAATCCCATTTATTTTATATTATGTATTAGAGAAAAATTACATATAACTATACCCTAACTCATACATGTCATACATTATCAAACAGCAATTCTTGCTTGTCTCCCTACCCCAGAATATCACGTCACAGAAACAACCACTTTCAACTCTTAACCATTCTTTCTGTATATATACATACATACTAGGGGCCCGGTGCACAAAAATTTGTGCACTCAGGGGTGATCCCTCAGCCCGGCCTGTGCCCTCTCACAGTCTGGGACCCCTCAGGGGATGTCCACCTGCTGGTGTGCCTGGCCAGCCTAGGTGAGGGGCTGATGGCTGTTTGCAGGCTGGTCAAGCCCCCCAGTGGGGTGTGGCCAGCCTGGGTGAGGGGTTGGGGGCCATTTTCAGGATGCCCACAGTCCCTTCAGGGTTCAGGTCTCTACTGGGGTACCTGGCCAGCCTGGGTGAGGAGCTGAGGGCTGTTTTCAGGCTGCCCACAGCTCCCATTGACCCAACGTTCCAGTAAGGCTGACTGGAATCAGTTTCTGGGGTTTATTTATCTTCTATAATTGAAACATTATTGCCTTGAGTAGAGGCCCAGCCAGGCTAGGCCGGCAGTTTCAACTCCATCGCTGATGCAATGGAAGCCTCCTGTTTGCTCTAGCTCTGTGGCTACTGGCTGCCATCTTGGCTGGGTTAATTTGCATACATCTGCTCTGATTGGCTGGTGGGTGTGGCTTGGCTGGTAGGCGTGGCTTAGGTGTCTTGGAGTGATGGTTAATTTGCATATTACTCATCTTAACTAATAAAAGTGTAATATTTAAATTAACTGTCCCTTCGGGACATCTACCAGCCAATCAGAGCAACTGTATGCAAATTAACCCAGCCAACATGGCGGCCACCACTCACGGAGTAAACGGCAGCTTCCATTGCAGCAGGAATGAAAGTGAAACTGTTTGCACGCTGGCTCGGCTTATTCGGCCTCAAAGCAAAACATGTTTGCAACATGTTTGAAACAAAGTATAAATCATAGAATCCTCGAGAGCTGAAGGAAACAGCAGGCCGGGCCTGAGTCTAAGAGCAACATTGTTTCATTATAGACACCGGGAGCTGAAGCAGAAAGGAGGCTTCTTATTAGGCCTCACCTTAAAGGAACAACATCAATTATAGAAGATAAACAAACCCCAGAAACCTGCTTCCAGCCAGCCTTGTTGGGACATTGGGTCAATGGGAGCTGTGGGCAGCTTTAAAGGCCCTCACCCAGGCTGGTCAGTCATGGCAGCAGGTGGACATCCCCAGAGAGGTCCCAGACTGTGAGAGGGCACAGGCAGGGCTGAGGGACCTCCCAAGTGCACAAAGCGGCTGCAGGGCGGAACAATGCAGGACCCAGGACCAGTGAGTGGGAAAGAGGCGGCAGGGTTGGCAGCCTGCTTGGCAGCTCCCCAGGCCCTTTGAGGGGCACCAGAAAGCGGGAAAGAGATGGTGGGGGCCGAGGGCCTGCTTGGCGGCTCCTCAGGCCCTTTGAGGGGCACCGGGGAGCGGGTAAGAAGTGGCAGGGCATCGGTGGCCTGCTTGGCAGCTGTCCAGGCCCTTTGCGGGGCACCAGGGAGTGGCGGCAGCCTACTTGCTGGCTGCCCAGGCCCTTTGAGGGGCATCAGGGAGCGGGAAAGAGGCAGCAGGGGGTCAGTGGCCTGCTTGGTGGGCTTCCCAGGCCCCTTGCAGGGCACCCGGGAGCAGGAAAGCAAGGTGGCAGGACGGGGAGCGGGAAAGAGGTGGCAGGGGGTCTCGGCCTGCTTGGCGGTTCCCCAGGCCCTTTAGGGGGCACTGGGGAGCGGGAAAGCAAGCTCTTGGGGGCTGGGGGCCTGCTTGGCAGCTCCCCAAGTCCCTTCCGGGGATCAGGGAGCAGGAAAAGGCTGGCCTGACCACGAGGCAGGGTTTTCCCTGCTTTCTGGTGGCTGGAGGAAGATGGGCAGTAGGCAAGCTTGGGAGGCAGGCTGCACCCAGCCCTGGCCACAGTTCAAAAAAAGAGAACAACATGCAGGGGAGGGCAAGAGTTTGAGAGATCAACATAGAGGGGGTGCCTGCTCCAAGCCTCCACGGTGTGCCTGGGGGCAGGCCCCCGGCAGGTAGACACACACAGGAGGACTGCTCAGAGCCTCAGATGCGGCTGGGGGCAGGTCCCCAGTGGTCACACACACACACACACACACACACACACAAAAGGCGCCTGGCAGACTGGGGCCATCATAGGACATCCACTGAGGGGTTCCAGTGTGAGAGGGGGCAGGCTGGGCTGAGGGACCCCCACCCTCCCCCCATGCACAAATTTCATGCACCGGGCCCCTAATATATATATATATATATATATATATATATATATATATATATATATATATATATATATTCACATTTCTAAATAACATGCTTTAAAGTGATGATTTTTAATGCTTTAACATTGGAAATTATTTATTAACTACCTGCAACAGAAGATCAGGATTTAACTCTTTAACTTCACCATCTACCACACAGACATTTTTCCTCCCCTCATTCTTCCAATATAGTGATATAAAACTGATGCTATAAACATTTTGTAACTTTTGATTTTATAATTTATTTTTAATTTACATAGAGTAAAAATATGTATGTGGGTTGTTGCTAAACTGTTTATTTTGCTCCACGAATAATGTATATATCCTTCCATAAACATCACACTCTCTCATTTACTATTGCTTAATGTTAAATTTGAAAATTTGGAATTCTGAGTTATCTCGTTTTTTTCCTTCTCCTTCAAAATTGTTTTGGGTATTCTAGTTCCTTTCCTTTTCCAATTTTTGAATCACGACAGGAGACTCTTTTCTCAGTTTCTTTTACCTAAAGAAGAATTTTCCATTGGGGATTCACATACCTGTGGCTATTACTATATAGTTCCACACCTGGAACTGTCCTGATGGTAGGGCCAAAAGAGAAAAGAGAGAAAAATGGAGATCCTTTTTACACTCTACAGCAGTCAAGTAGACTATGGACTAATGAACCAGTTCAGTTGGATAATTGATTTAATATAAATCTTTTTTAGCAATTAGTCATAATGATAATTCTTTAACATTTGACTAGTATGGCTGATTAGCACTAAAAATTAAAAATCTTTTTCCTATTATTTGCATATTACAAATTATTATTATTCAATAAAATATATTATTATTTATAATAGTAATGTTATTTTTAAAATACAATTGCAAGAATTGTTTTTGGGGAAGAAAAACTAAAGGAGTGCTACAGTTGGACTTCTCCATATTTAAACCACGACAATTTAGTCTTACCTGAATTAAATGCAGCACTGAATAAGCTATCTCATATAATACAAAAATTTTTTTCAACACAAATCTCAGGAATAATAGCCAAAAGCATTAACTTAAATCTGGTTTCATCATTTATCCCCTTCCCCCAAAATGTCTGCATTGAACATTAAATTGAATGCATTAATCTTTTCTGCTTCTAATGTACATGTTACATTTTTTTCTTTGATTCTTGTTATCCTGAAGAAGCAACATTAAATTCTTTTTCTTTTTCTTTATTCTTTTTTTTTTTTTTTCAAATTACAGCTTTAGATGACCATTTATCAGGTCTATATTAGAGGACAGTGTGGTTTCCAGAAATTCCATTTGCTATATGCTGTCTGTGATCTTTGCACAGAACTTTCATTTGTCATAGGATTAAGCTCTCTGCTGTGTTTAGTTTTTAGGTCTTGAGAACAAGTCAATCCATATTAAGACACCTAATGATATAATTTATGCAGTGCAAAAGACTTGACTGCCCTCTATCAACCTCTCCGTAGACAAGTCCTTTGATTATAGTAATGGGTAACAATATTTTTTAAAAAAGGTTCTCTTGGCAAATCTGAAAGTTTCATTAAAAACATGACTCTATAACTATAACTTAGACTTAAAGACATTTGGCACAATGTCAGAATCTCCTGGAATATTCATTTACCCAACATTAGCCCAAAATAACCAATGTCCCAATGTGTCTATTGATTTGTTTTGAAATCTGTTCAAAACGGAAAAGTTGAAAACTAAAAACACTAAGTCCCATGAAATGAGAAAAATCTCACATCATATATGACCAAGAATTCATCCACTGTCTTCCATAGGAAAACTCTCTCTAGGTATAAGGGAGAGATAATTTATAAAGTAACAGATTGTCTACTGCATTCAATTTAGGAATATGAATATAAAATAAATAAAAATTGATCAGGAAATCACCTAGCCTTGTTTTGCTGTCAAGATTGTGTGTAACCTGGCCAGTGTGCTCAGTGGTTGAGTGCCAACCTATGAATCAGGAGGTCCTGGTTCAATTCCCATTCAGGGCACATGCCCAGGCTGTGGGTTCAATCCCCAGTAGGGGGCATTCAGGAGGCAGCCAATCGATGATTCTCTCTCATTGGTGTTTCTATCTCTCCCTCTCCCTTTCTCTCTGAAATCAATAAAAAATATTTTTTGAAAAGGTTGATTGTAGTTAGTTTGAATAAGTAGTGACTCATTTTAAATTGGAGATTTTATTTTGTCTTGTTAAAACTTACCTGACTACTTTAGAAATGAAACTTAACACTTCATCAATCATTTTGTTTGTGAGAGTCCCCACAGGGCTCCAATCCTTATTTAAGCATTTTATCAACTATTCACTTTAATTTTATATTAGAAAGAAGTCTTTAAGCTATCATTAATTTCTCAAGGGATTGCAACTAGTATCCAAGTTTTTTGTAAAATAACTTTCTATCTTTCCATAAAGTAATAATCATGATCTATAAAAAGATCACTTTGAAGTTTAGATTACTTTACAACTATTTTATACTTCCAAATGCTAACTTTGGGGCTTAACTTTTAATGACCTAAAGAAAGTATCTATCCTTTGATGAATTAGAAGCCTTACCAAAATTTGTGCAATTTTAGCTACTGGAATTTCACCAAAGTTCATCATAAATGAAGTCTAGCTTGCCTATCACAAAACCATGTCTGAAGATTAGATACTGGTAGAATTGGTTAATTTTGGAATTATAGTGACTTAAAGATGTACAAAGAAAGCCTTGGAACACCATAATGATGAATTAACCAAATTATCCATAGAAGTATGCATCTCTCAAGTGAATATTAAATTAATGGTTATTTATAAAGTGATTAACAGGTTATCTGAAGGTATACTCATAAACCCATATCTTAGTGGGCTTACCTTATAAAAGTCAATTAATAGCACATTAAAATGGTTATTACTCTTCTTCTAGCCTGAGATCAAACTCAGGTGGTGAAGAATAAAAGAAACTTGTGATCACAATTGCCCTGAGTCTGACCTCTCTGACTTGAAAAGAGTAGGAATAGACTGATGCCTCTAACATTAGGTTTTTCAAACATGTTTGACAATGACCGACAAGAAAGACATTTTGAATTGCAATCCAACACACACACGCACGCACACAAGAAAATGATCCTACCACTACATGTCACATACACATATTTTATCTGTTCTTCTATGCTGTTCTATTACATTTAAAAATGATATGTTCATACTACCAAGTTTATTTCATGACACTTAATAGATCATGGACTACAGTTTGGAAAACACTGTCCTAGAACATATCAAATATTCATTGACATAGTCAAGAGTTTATCAGAGAAAAAATGGAGCCGTTTAGAGAATGGTATTCAAGAGCACTAGCAAGAGAGACTTCACACATTTGCTCAGAGTCAGAGGTGACAATGGGCTAATCTAGTGATAATCTTCTTCTTAGATCCTACAGACTTAATGAGTGTTTTTAAATTTCATCCCAGCCGGGACATATTTGCTAGGAGTTATCTTTGGCTCTTGCCACTTCTTTGTACTCCACAAACAATATTTCACCAGCTTCTCTGAAATATCTCTTGGGCTTTTCTTTCCTTTCTATTCCCATTGCTATCCATTAGTCCAGGATCTCAAACCCAGATCATTACAGCAGCCCCTGCTTACTCAGCCTCTGTGGCTGGTGTAAGGTTTATCATCACAAAGCATTGTTCAGTTGTATCTTCACCCTGATTAGAAAAAGCCCCATGATGATGCTGTGTTTCAACCTGTGCAGAGAGCAAAGGAGGCCTATATTTTCAGAACACTTACATGTAGCAGAAATTGGGCTGTGTTTTTGTTCCACTTATAATTTCCCTTAATTCTCAAAGCTATCCTATGAGATAGAACATTATTAACTTCTCTTTGGCAATTTAAAGGAGACAGTGAGAATTATAACTTACTAAAGACAATCACATAGTTATTTGTATTCAGTTCCTATTGCTGCTATAATAAATAACCACAAACTTAGATAATAAATGCCACACATCAAAATATAAATACAAATTTATCATCTGACAGTTCTGGAGGTCCTGATTCTCACTGGACCAACATGAAGGTGTTGACAGGCCTTCATTCCCTCTGGAGGCTCTGGGGAAGAACCAGTTCCTTGCCTTTTCCATCTTCCAGAGGCCGCCTATGCTTCTCTACTCATGGCCCTTTCATCTTTAAAGCCAACAATTACATCCCTCCAAAATCTGCTTCTGTAGTCAGAGCTCCTCTGAGCCGCTTGCCTTCTTTCTTTCCTTTATAAGGACGCTTGTGATTATATTAGGTCTACCGGGATAATCCAGGGTAATCTCCCCATCTCAAAATCCTTGATTTAATCACATCTACAAAGACTCTTAGCCAAATAAGGCATCATTTATAGGTATCAAGGATTTTGACTATTTGGGCCATTTATTCAGCCAATGGCAAGTAGAATAAATATTTTATTAAGCACACATGGAACATTCATCTGGATAAACCATATTCTGGCCCATAAAACTAGCTCAATAAATTTAATTGAGATTATATAAAATATCTGAGATTATACAAATTATACAAGGGAATTAAACAAAAAAATTATAAGAGAAGAATATTGTGAAAAATCTCCAAATAGAAAATTAAAAAATGCTAAATCATCCAGAGATTTTTAAAAAATCATAAGGTACATTAGAAAATTTATTTAACTGAATGAAGACAACAACACAACATAACAAAAATAATGGGATAATAACTAAAGTGGTTCTTTATATTACACTAGAGGCCTGGTGCATAAAATTCATGCACTCAGGGTTGGGGTTAGGGGAGTCCCTTAGCCAAGCCTGCACCCTCTGGCAGTCTGGGAACCCTCAGGGGATGTCCAACTGCCATGGGGAGCAGGCCTAAGCCAGCAGTCAGACATCATTAGTGTGCTGCAGAGGCAGGAGAGGCTCCTACCACCACTGCTACATTCACCAGCCATGAGCCCAACTTCTGGCTGAGTGGCGCTCCTCCTACCACCAGGGGGAAGCTCCTGCATTGAGTATCTTACCCCTGGTAGTCAGAGCACATCATAGCAACCAGTCATTCCACCACTCTGCTGTTTACATATTAGCCTTTTATTATATAGGATAATTATACAAATAAGTATGCTTAAAGTACATAAAAAGAAAGGTGTAAAAAGCAATAATATACATTTCAACTTCAAGAAACAAATAAAAAATGATAAGAAAATTATACTCAAAGTGAGTAGTAGAAAAGAAATGTTAAAGATAAGATCAGTAATCAAGAAAACAAACAAACAAGAATAGAGCCAAACCTGGCTCTCAGATGAAAATCATTATATTGTAAAATCTCTAGATAACCTAGAAAAATAAAATAAAAACACAAATTACCAATATGTGGAATGAAAGAAAGATTTTTACCCTAAAGATATTAAAACAATAGTAAAATATTTTAACAATCAAATTATGCCCATAAATTTGTCAACTTCAATAAGATGAACAAATTTCTTGAAAGATACAAATTATCTGATTATTTCTCTACTATTAAATAAATTGATTTCATAATAAAAAAATGTCCCACAAAGCAAATGCTGAACACAAATGGCTTCATTCACTATTTTTTTTTAAATAGTTCAGAAAGAAATAATACAAACCTTTTCAAAAATAGGAGGGAGTATGGTTTCAAACTCATTTTATGAAGCCATTAATACTCTGATATCAAAACCAGACTATACATAAAAATTAAAATAAAACTATAAGCTAGATAGTTGTGAGGAAAAATAAATAAAACTATATTCTTACCGAACACCTTGTAAAAATTAACTCGAATCATAGACTTATATTTAAAAATCAAAACTGTAAAACTTTAGAAGAAAACACAAGTGGAAAATCTTTATGACATTGGGATAAGAAAAAAGCAAGAAATGCAAAAGAAAAATAAACAAGTGATGTAAATTGACAATTCACAGAACGTAAAACATAAACGTTCAATATATGGAGATTTTTGGCCTCACTAGCTATCAGAGAAAAATAAATTAAAATAACAATGAGAGACCACTTTACACCAACAAATTATAAAATGTATACATTTGTAAACAGGAAACTTAATGAACTGCTTTCTGGTGAGACTCCCACCTGAGAACAATTTCTGTTGATTTCATGATTTAAGAATTCCACTCTGGGGTATACACATAAAAGAACTGAACAAACGTATTTATCAGGTTTGTTCAGGGGCATCCTAAGTGTTCATAACAAGAAAATTGGAAGAAAATATGGTACATACATACATACTATGTGATTTATGCAGCATTTAGAAACATTACAAAATGCATACATCAAATATGGCTATATCTTCAAGAACAGTGTGTTAAAAGTATTCTGGAAAAAAAAGTTCTATAACACAATGACATTATAAAATAAAAGCCACCCATACAAAAATATTATGTATTTTATAAGAATACACGTATATATCCAAAGATATTTTTTCATACACAAAATATTGGTCTGTGGGAAAATAAAAAATAAAATAAAATAACATGGAAACCCATAGGATGAGAGTCTGCCATGAACTGAGAAATATTTAATGCAATTATGTACTCCCTGAGAACCAAAAGAAAAAAAGATTAAGTGTTTCTAATGAATGTACTTTTGCTGCTTTCCAAGGAAACAAAGATGAATGGGTGAAGGTGGCTCTGCTAAATTGGAGTAGATTTAAGAAGATGAGGAGTCTCCCTCATGGGAAAGGAATTCAAGGAATGTGTGAAAACAATATTTCCTTTTACTTAAAGATACACACAATTATTCTGGGGCTGAGATATACCACGTGACTGTAACAGAGCTATGTGTCCACGCCAGGTATATGATGAAGGAGAAACATGTAGAATAAAGACCACAATCCCTATGTGTGACAGAATGGGCTGGACAGTGAAAATGGCCATGAGACTGTCCTTAAAGAAACGTTCAATATTTTAAAATGATAAATGTAATCAGAGCAACACAGATTGCAGCCCTAGATTCATATGGAAAAATGACTTGTTTGCCCTGAGATGCCCAATGGTTTTGCCAAGGCATTAACAATGCACCTGAGCCTATTGGAGAGCCACCCCACAGTAAGTGTAGCTGAATAACTTACATAACTGTGTATGTGAACAAGTTTATTAAAATGAGTGTGCTGCATGGTGATGATACACAGTATGACTTTGTGCATGTAAAACATATACATTTTTTGTATGTATAACAAGATGACTGTGGACTCCAAGAATTCTTGAATGTTTGAAGAAGAGAGACTAAAAAGGGATGAGGCTGAAAATCAAGATCAAACAGCCTCACTGAGGCTGAAGCTTGATAAACCAGTGCAGTGTTTTCAAGCTCAAATGCACCTGCCTTAGGTGACTGCTCCATCAGGTCCATGCACATTCCAGGTGGAGAGATGAGATTTTCCTCAAGGGAAAGGAAATTCTTGTTTACATCAACCTAAGAATAGGTCAACGCAGGAATCTGAGATGAGTATGTGGCAGGTGGACTTTAGTTTAAAGTGAGACTAAGCCCAGCCAGTGTGGCTCAGTGGTTGAGCATCAACCTAGGAGCCAGGTGATCACAGCTGAATTTTCTGGATTCCCAGTCAGGGCACATGCCTGGGATGTGGGCTCAGTCCTTGGTGGAGGGCATGCAGGAGGCAGCCAGTCAATGATTCTCTATCATCACTGATGTTCCTATCTCTCTCTCCCTTTCCCTTCCTCCCTGAACTCAATAAAAATATATTAAAGTGAGAATAAAACTCTTCTCCAGAGTTATGATGAAACCCAGTGGCTCACACTGGTGTGAAGACAGACTGGGAAGTCAGTTTGGTCAAGGACTCTAGAACAAAAGTTAGAAAAATTTTCTGCAAAGAACTAAAAAGTAAATATTTTGTTTTGATGGCAGTATGGTCTCTATCTTAACTAATCAACTTTGCCATTACATAGGCAATCCTAACAAATAAAAGAGTAATGTGCAAATTGACCATCACAAGATGGCTTCCCCCATGTGGTCAAAGATGGCCACCACAAGATGGCCAGCAAAGGGGGACAGTTGGGGGGGACCCAGGCCTGCAGGGGAGGGCAGTTGGGGGGGACTCAGGCCTGCAGGGGAGGGCAGTTGGGGGGGACTCAGGCCTGCAGGGGAGGGCAGTTGGGGGGGACTCAGGCCTGCAGGGGAGGGCAGTTGTGTGGGACCCAGGCCTTCAGGGGAGGATAGTTGGGGGGGACCAGGCTGGCAAAGGAGGGCAGTTGGGTGGGATCAGGCCTAAACGGGCAGTCAAACATCCCTCAAGGGGTCCCAGATTAGAAAGGGTGCAGGTTGAGCTGAGGGACAGAACCCCCACCCCTCACTCCCACTCTGTGCACAAATTTCGTGCACTGGGCCTCTAGTATGTAAATAAATAGGCATGGCTATGTTACAATAAAACTTTATTTACAAAGGCAAGCTGCAGGCCAGATTTGGCCCACTGGCCATATTTCATCAACCCTTGCCCTAGAATAAGTCTGGAACTTTGAAATACTGTAAATTATTTTAGTTTTCATTTCCTTCCACTATCATTAACATTTGGTAAAGTATCAGTACGTCACAGTATGATCTTACTTGCACTGTGTAAGTACAAGTATTTCATTTAGTGCAAGTCTGCTGAGGGGGAAATTAGCCTTAGTTAATTTTACCATTTGGAAACATCTTTATTTTGCCTTCATTTATAGAGGATATTTACTGGATATGGCATTATGAGGTTGTCCATTTCTCTTTCATCACTTTAAAGATGTTTCTCCACTGTCTTCTGAATCATCCTCCATAGTTTCTGATAATTGAGTCATTGTTCTCCTGTGTAAAGTATGTCATTTTTTCCCCAGGATAGTTTTATGTTTTCTACTTATCTTCAGTTTTAAGTGGAATAATAATGTTTTGAAACATTATAGACCTCTAGTAGTTACGATTTACCTGGCTTATAAACTGAAGTTGACAACTCATTATTGTTGGAAAGGTTTTTATTACAAAAATATCAGAATTACAATCACTATTTGACCCACAGTCTTGAAATATTGACATGTTCTATTAAGAAAGATAAATTTTGATGTGCCAGAACTAGTTAAATATATGAAGATGTCATAAAAAGTATGAGAGGAAGTAAGTGCCATCTTCAGATGTGCACATGTGACATTCCTTGTCATTAAATTATAAAAATGTAGAAGAATAAAACATATAATATTCTAGACATGTTTAGTATAAAGTCTAAATACTGAGGCAGAGTGGTTTGAGTATAAAGACCTCAGATAAGGTTTCCTTGAACTTATTACCTTACAAATCTAAACATGAGTCTAGGACCCTCACATGGGCTGAGGCAGTTTATTATTATAAAGTAGCACGAAGATGTAATAGTCAGGGCAAATGACTAAGTCCTCGACTAACCTCACAAATTAAAAAAAATCTCAGCCTCCTGGTTTAGCAGTCAAATAATAATTCTGAACTATAAAATTACTAATATATAATGATGTGTAAACTGTCATTTTTATGAAAATGCTTTGCAAAGTGGGAAGGCAAGTGAAATTAATCTGGAGACAATGTATGAGAAACAGAAATTCCCACTTCATCTTCTCTTCTTTCATAAATAACTTGAAAAAAGGCTAAGTTGAGAGTAAATATATGGCAACATGGTGGAGAAAGATGGGGTGTCAAAGAGGTTGGGGAATCCATCAGTATTGAAAATATGAAGAGAACTAGATTTTCATCCCTTAGCAAATACATGTTCTGATGTTTCCTGAGATCAATTCTGAAAATAGAAGAGAGGGTCAGTGAGAAAAACCTGCAGGAGATTTAAGAAAGAATTAGGCAATAACATATGTGCACTCCTGATAGCCACTGCCTTTTTGAACAAAGCATTCTTAACGCATCTAAGAGAAATAAGTCGGATGAAAAAGGTTAAGAACCATATTTCACTCACATGTGGGATATAAAACAAAGCAACAAATGAACAAACAAGACAAACAAGCAAACAACTCATAGAAACAGACAGCACGATGTTGATTACCATGGGGAAGAGGGTGAGAGGAAGTAGAAATGGTAAAGGGAGTCAAATATATGGTAATGAAAGTGACTTTGGTGGAGTTAGCAGAGGAGGCAAGGTGGTAAATGAGGAGGAAAAAAACGAGCCACAGAAAAGTATATCCATTAAAAAGCACAATTCAATCAAATTAATGACATTTGCAAAATAAGAAGCTATAGTTAATTCCAAGTGGCTGAAAAATAATTCAGGTAATGGTGAGGCAGAAGAGCAGATACCTAGATGATATAGAGCCTAACATATTGTGTAAAAGAAAGAATGATATACTTGTTCCCATTAATTTGTTTATTTAGGAATGGGGATTAGAAAAACCAGAAATATAAAAATTGGTAAAAACAAGTATGTACTATATATTTACACAAAGGAATTCTGTTCTTATTACAGTTAACATCCTTAGAATTTAAGAAAATAATTTAATATATTAAAGATGTTGGCTAACAAGCATTCATATACATTGAGATTATCCACAGCCTTACTAAGTGTTGCCCATCCTAACATGTAATAGAGGGCATGGTACCAGATCGTATGGATGCCTAACAGAGTTGATTAGGTAACCACAATAAGCTTACTTTTTCTGATTTCTTGAATCAGGCCCATAACACAGAAAATTTACCTTATAAATTGAATATATAATATACAATTATATAATATATTTAATATCCTATCTAATAAAAGAATAATATGCAGATTAAACATCACTCTATCACAAAGATGGCCACCCCCATAACCACAAGATGGCAGTGCCCAGTCAGGTCACCCCCGCCACTGAAGTGGTCAGGCCTGTTAGCCAGGCAGGTGGTGGGGGAGGTGAGGGGCCTGAATGGCGGAACAGGCTATCAGAGGGGGCAGGGTGTCCCCTGCCCAGGCCAGAGGCCTTCACCAGAGGCCTCAGGCATGGGCAAGGGCAGAGCCGGTGATTGGAGAGGGCAGGGGCAGAGCTGGTGATCAGAGGGTTATGAGGGTCCCCTTCTCAGGCATAAGGCCTTGGCCAGAGGCCTCAGGCCTGGGCAGGGACAAGACCAGAGATTGCAGGAAACTGGGCTCCACAGAGCCTGTGATTGGAGGGGTAGAGGAGGACCCTGTTATCTCAGGGGTCTGGACACCAGTGGAGCTGGCAAAGCAGGGGCCTGGGGGTCTCCTGCCCAGGCCTATAGCCTTGACCAGAGGCTGCAGTGGGGCAGCGATGGAGCCGGCGATCTCAGGGCCTAGGCAGGGGCAGAGCCTGCAATCACAGGGGTCAGGGCTCGGGCAGAGCCAGCAAAGCAGGAGTCTGGGGGTCATCTTCCCAGACCTGTAGCCTTGGCCAGAGGCTGCCAGTGGGGCAAGGGCAGAGCTGGTGATGGCAGGGGCAGGATCAGAGCCGGTGATCGCAGAGGCTTGGGCTCTGTGAAGGTCTGGGGGTCCCCTGCCTAGGCCTGCATCCTCAGCCAGAGGTTATAGGCCTGGGCAGAGGTGGAGCTGGGATTGGAGGGGCAAGGGTTGAGCCGGTGATAGGAGTGAACTACAGAGGAAACACCTTTTTTTATTGCTCATTGGCTAAGCTCCCTGTATGCAACTGGTAATATTCTTAGTAACTTGGATAATAAGAATCCAAAAAGGTGATCTAGGGTTTTTCCACCCCACTCCTGGAGGGAAAAAAAAATGAAGGTCCACTGCTGGAGGGCTAAGAAATGTCATATCCTGCCCTAGCCAGTTTGGCTCAGTGCATAATGCCTCAGCCTGCTGACTGCAAGGTCTGGGTTCAATTCTGACCAAGGGTATGTACCTAGGTTGCAGGCTCCTCCCTGGCCAGGGCCCAGGTCAGGCCTCAGGCAAGAGGCAACCAATCAGTGTTCCTCTCACTTTGATGCTTCTCTCTGTTTTTCCCTTCTCTTCCACATTCTCTAAAAATCAATGGAAACACACTGAGGTGAGGATAAGAAAGAAAGAAAGAAAGAAAGAAAGAAAGAAAGAAAGAAAGAAAGAAAGAAAGAAAGAAAGAAAGAAAGAAAGAAAGAAAGAAAGAAAGGAAGAAAG